>JAQOOF010001085.1:0-11889 GCA_029931835.1 Etheostoma nigrum | reverse complement strand
TGTTTAACAGCTTCTGTTAAGAAACTAATGTAATCCTGTTGAAATGACAGAAACAAGGTTAAAACATCACAAAAACATCAGAAGAGGCCGAAACGCACGTTTCCAGCATGGACATGTGTGTTTAACAGCTTCTGTTAGGAAACTAATGTAATCCTGTTGAAATGACAGAAACAAGGTTAAAACATCACAAAAACATCAGAAGAGGCCGAAACGCACGTTTCTGGCATGGAGAAGTGTGTTTAACAGCTTCTATTAAGAAACTAATGTAATCTTGTTGAAATGACACAAACAAGGTGAACACGTCACAAAAACATCAGAAGAGGCCGAAACGCACGTTTCTAGCATGGAGAAGTGTGTTAAACAGCTTCTGTTAAGAAACTAATGTAATCCTGTTGAAATGACAGAAACAAGGTTAAAACATCACAAAAACATCAGAAGAGGCCGAAACGCACGTTTCCAGCATGGACATGCACACAGCTTCTGTTAGGAAACTAATGTAATCCTGTTGAAATGACAGAAACAAGGTTAAAACATCACAAAAACATCAGAAGAGGCCGAAACGCACGGTTCTGGCATGGAGAAGTGTGTTTAACAGCTTCTTGTAAGAAACTAATGTAATCTTGTTGAAATGACACAAACAAGGTGAAAACGTCACAAAAAAATCAGAAGAGGCCGAAACGCACGTTTCTGGCATGAAGTGTGTTTAACAGCTTCTATTAAGAAACTAATGTAATCCTGTTGAAATGACAGAAACAAGGTGAAAACATCACAAAAACATCAGAAGAGGCCGAAACGCACGTTTCTGGCATGGAGAAGTGTGTTTAACAGCTTCTATTAAGAAACTAATGTAATTCTGTTGAAATGACAGAAACAAGGTAAAAACATCACAAAAACATCAGAAGAGGCCGAAACGCACGTTTCTAGCATGGAGAAGTGTGTTTAACAGCTTCTATTAAGAAACTAATGTAATCCTGTTGAAATTACAGAAACAAGGTGAAAACGTCACAAAAACATCAGAAGAGGCCGAAACGCACGTTTCTGGCATGGAGAAGTGTATTTAACAGCTTCTATTAAGAAACTAATGTAATCCTGTTGAAATGACAGAAACAAGGTGAAAACATCACAAAAACATCAGAACAGGCCGAAACGCACGTTTCTCACATGGAGAAGTGTGTTTAACAGCTTCTATTAAGAAACTAATGTAATCCTGTTGAAATGACAGAAACAAGGTGAAAACGTCACAAAAACATCAGAAGAGGCCGAAACGCACGTTTCTGGCATGGAGAAGTGTGTTTAACAGCTTCTATTAAGAAACTAATGTAATCTTGTTGAAATGACAGAAACAAGGTGAAAACATCACAAAAACATCAGAAGAGGCCGAAACGCACGTTTCTGGCATGGAGAAGTGTGTTTAACAGCTTCTATTAAGAAACTAATGTAATCCTGTTGAAATGACAGAAACAAGGTAAAAACATCACAAAAACATCAGAAGAGGCCGAAACGCACGTTTCTAGCATGGAGAAGTGTGTTTAACAGCTTCTATTAAGAAACTAATGTAATCTTGTTGAAATGACAGAAACAAGGTGAAAACATCACAAAAACATCAGAAGAGGCCGAAACGCACGTTTCTGGCATGGAGAAGTGTGTTTAACAGCTTCTATTAAGAAACTAATGTAATCCTGTTGAAATGACAGAAACAAGGTGAAAACATCACAAAAACATCAGAAGAGGCCGAAACGCACGTTTCTGGCATGGAGAAGTGTGTTTAACAGCTTCTATTAAGAAACTAATGTAATCCTGTTGAAATGACAGAAACAAGGTGAAAACATCACAAAAACATCAGAAGAGGCCGAAACGCACGTTTCTAGCATGGACATGTGTGTTTAACAGCTTCTATTAAGAAACTAATGTAATCCTGTTGAAATGACAGAAACAAGGTGAAAACATCACAAAAACATCAGAAGAGGCCGAAACGCACGTTTCTGGCATGGAGAAGTGTGTTTAACAGCTTCTATTAAGAAACTAATGTAATCCTGTTGAAATGACAGAAACAAGGTAAAAACATCACAAAAACATCAGAAGAGGCCGAAACGCACGTTTCTAGCATGGAGAAGTGTGTTTAACAGCTTCTATTAAGAAACTAATGTAATCTTGTTGAAATGACAGAAACAAGGTGAAAACATCACAAAAACATCAGAAGAGGCCGAAACGCACGTTTCTGGCATGGAGAAGTGTGTTTAACAGCTTCTATTAAGAAACTAATGTAATCCTGTTGAAATGACAGAAACAAGGTGAAAACATCACAAAAACATCAGAAGAGGCCGAAACGCACGTTTCTGGCATGGAGAAGTGTGTTTAACAGCTTCTATTAAGAAACTAATGTAATCCTGTTGAAATGACAGAAACAAGGTGAAAACATCACAAAAACATCAGAAGAGGCCGAAACGCACGTTTCTAGCATGGACATGTGTGTTTAACAGCTTCTATTAAGAAACTAATGTAATCCTGTTGAAATGACAGAAACAAGGTTAAAACATCACAAAAACATCAGAAGAGGCCGAAACGCACGTTTCTAGCATGGAGAAGTGTGTTTAACAGCTTCTGTTAAGAAACTAATGTAATCCTGTTGAAATGACAGAAACAAGGTTAAAACATCACAAAAACATCAGAAGAGGCCGAAACGCACGTTTCTGGCATGGAGAAGTGTGTTTAACAGCTTCTATTAAGAAACTAATGTAATCTTGTTGAAATGACACAAACAAGGTGAAAACATCACAAAAACATCAGAAGAGGCCGAAACGCACGTTTCTGGCATGGAGAAGTGTGTTTAACAGCTTCTATTAAGAAACTAATGTAATCCTGTTGAAATGACAGAAACAAGGTGAAAACATCACAAAACATCAGAAGAGGCCGAAATGCACGTTTCCAGCATGGACATGTGTGTTTAACAGCTTCTGTTAAGAAACTAATGTAATCTTGTTGAAATGACAGAAACAAGGTGAAAACATCACAAAAACATCAGAAGAGGCTGAAACGCACGTTTCTGGCATGGAGAAGTGTGTTTAACAGCTTCTATTAAGAAACTAATGTAATCCTGTTGAAATGACAGAAACAAGGTTAAAACATCACAAAAACATCAGAAGAGGCCGAAACGCACGTTTCTAGCATGGAGAAGTGTGTTTAACAGCTTCTATTAAGAAACTAATGTAATCCTGTTGAAATGACAGAAACAAGGTGAAAACATCACAAAAACATCAGAAGAGGCCGAAACGCACGTTTCTGGCATGGAGAAGTGTGTTTAACAGCTTCTATTAAGAAACTAATGTAATCCTGTTGAAATGACAGAAACAAGGTGAAAACGTCACAAAAACATCAGAAGAGGCCGAAACGCACGTTTCTAGCATGGAGAAGTGTGTTTAACAGGTTCTATTAAGAAACTAATGTAATCCTGTTGAAATGACAGAAACAAGGTGAAAACGTCACAAAAACATCAGAAGAGGCCGAAACGCACGTTTCTGGCATGGAGAAGTGTGTTTAACAGCTTCTATTAAGAAACTAATGTAATCTTGTTGAAATGACAGAAACAAGGTGAAAACATCACAAAAATATCAGAAGAGGCCGAAACGCACGTTTCTGGCATGGAGAAGTGTGTTTAACAGCTTCTATTAAGAAACTAATGTAATCCTGTTGAAATGACAGAAACAAGGTGAAAACATCACAAAAACATCAGAAGAGGCCGAAACGCACGTTTCTAGCATGGACATGTGTGTTTAACAGCTTCTATTAAGAAACTAATGTAATCCTGTTGAAATGACAGAAACAAGGTGAAAACATCACAAAAACATCAGAAGAGGCCGAAACGCACGTTTCTGGCATGGAGAAGTGTGTTTAACAGCTTCTATTAAGAAACTAATGTAATCCTGTTGAAATGACAGAAACAAGGTGAAAACATCACAAAAACATCAGAAGAGGCCGAAACGCACGTTTCTGGCATGGAGAAGTGTGTTTAACAGCTTCTATTAAGAAACTAATGTAATCCTGTTGAAATGACAGAAACAAGGTGAAAACATCACAAAAACATCAGAAGAGGCCGAAACGCACGTTTCTGGCATGGAGAAGTGTGTTTAACAGCTTCTATTAAGAAACTAATGTAATCCTGTTGAAATGACAGAAACAAGGTTAAAACATCACAAAAACATCAGAAGAGGCCGAAACGCACGTTTCTAGCATGGAGAAGTGTGTTTAACAGCTTCTATTAAGAAACTAATGTAATCCTGTTGAAATGACAGAAACAAGGTGAAAACGTCACAAAAACATCAGAAGAGGCCGAAACGCACGTTTCTGGCATGGAGAAGTGTGTTTAACAGCTTCTATTAAGAAACTAATGTAATCCTGTTGAAATGACAGAAACAAGGTGAAAACATCACAAAAACATCAGAAGAGGCCGAAACGCACGTTTCTGGCATGGAGAAGTGTGTTTAACAGCTTCTATTAAGAAACTAATGTAATCCTGTTGAAATGACAGAAACAAGGTGAAAACATCACAAAAACATCAGAAGAGGCCGAAACGCACGTTTCTAGCATGGAGAAGTGTGTTTAACAGCTTCTATTAAGAAACTAATGTAATCCTGTTGAAATGACAGAAACAAGGTGAAAACGTCACAAAAACATCAGAAGAGGCCGAAACGCACGTTTCTGGCATGGAGAAGTGTGTTTAACAGCTTCTATTAAGAAACTAATGTAATCCTGTTGAAATGACAGAAACAAGGTGAAAACATCACAAAAACATCAGAAGAGGCCGAAACGCACGTTTCTGGCATGGAGAAGTGTGTTTAACAGCTTCTATTAAGAAACTAATGTAATCCTGTTGAAATGACAGAAACAAGGTGAAAACATCACAAAAACATCAGAAGAGGCCGAAACGCACGTTTCTGGCATGGAGAAGTGTGTTTAACAGCTTCTATTAAGAAACTAATGTAATCCTGTTGAAATGACAGAAACAAGGTGAAAACATCACAAAAACATCAGAAGAGGCCGAAACGCACGTTTCTGGCATGGAGAAGTGTGTTTAACAGCTTCTATTAAGAAACTAATGTAATCCTGTTGAAATGACAGAAACAAGGTGAAAACGTCACAAAAACATCAGAAGAGGCCGAAACGCACGTTTCTGGCATGGAGAAGTGTGTTTAACAGCTTCTATTAAGAAACTAATGTAATCCTGTTGAAATGACAGAAACAAGGTGAAAACATCACAAAAACATCAGAAGAGGCCGAAACGCACGTTTCTAGCATGGAGAAGTGTGTTTAACAGCTTCTATTAAGAAACTAATGTAATCTTGTTGAAATGACAGAAACAAGGTGAAAACATCACAAAAACATCAGAAGAGGCCGAAACGCACGTTTCTGGCATGGAGAAGTGTGTTTAACAGCTTCTATTAAGAAACTAATGTAATCCTGTTGAAATGACAGAAACAAGGTAAAAACATCACAAAAACATCAGAAGAGGCCGAAACGCACGTTTCTAGCATGGAGAAGTGTGTTTAACAGCTTCTATTAAGAAACTAATGTAATCCTGTTGAAATGACAGAAACAAGGTGAAAACGTCACAAAACCATCAGAAGAGGCCGAAACGCACGTTTCTGGCATGGAGAAGTGTGTTTAACAGCTTCTATTAAGAAACTAATGTAATCCTGTTGAAATGACAGAAACAAGGTAAAAACATCACAAAAACATCAGAAGAGGCCGAAACGCACGTTTCTAGCATGGAGAAGTGTGTTTAACAGCTTCTATTAAGAAACTAATGTAATCTTGTTGAAATGACAGAAACAAGGTGAAAACATCACAAAAACATCAGAAGAGGCCGAAACGCACGTTTCTGGCATGGAGAAGTGTGTTTAACAGCTTCTATTAAGAAACTAATGTAATCCTGTTGAAATGACAGAAACAAGGTGAAAACATCACAAAAACATCAGAAGAGGCCGAAACGCACGTTTCTGGCATGGAGAAGTGTGTTTAACAGCTTCTATTAAGAAACTAATGTAATCCTGTTGAAATGACAGAAACAAGGTGAAAACGTCACAAAAACATCAGAAGAGGCCGAAACGCACGTTTCTGGCATGGAGAAGTGTGTTTAACAGCTTCTATTAAGAAACTAATGTAATCTTGTTGAAATGACAGAAACAAGGTGAAAACATCACAAAAACATCAGAAGAGGCCGAAACGCACGTTTCTGGCATGGAGAAGTGTGTTTAACAGCTTCTATTAAGAAACTAATGTAATCCTGTTGAAATGACAGAAACAAGGTAAAAACATCACAAAAACATCAGAAGAGGCTGAAACGCACGTTTCTAGCATGGAGAAGTGTGTTTAACAGCTTCTATTAAGAAACTAATGTAATCCTGTTGAAATGACAGAAACAAGGTGAAAACGTCACAAAACCATCAGAAGAGGCCGAAACGCACGTTTCTGGCATGGAGAAGTGTGTTTAACAGCTTCTATTAAGAAACTAATGTAATCCTGTTGAAATGACAGAAACAAGGTAAAAACATCACAAAAACATCAGAAGAGGCCGAAACGCACGTTTCTAGCATGGAGAAGTGTGTTTAACAGCTTCTATTAAGAAACTAATGTAATCTTGTTGAAATGACAGAAACAAGGTGAAAACATCACAAAAACATCAGAAGAGGCCGAAACGCACGTTTCTGGCATGGAGAAGTGTGTTTAACAGCTTCTATTAAGAAACTAATGTAATCCTGTTGAAATGACAGAAACAAGGTGAAAACATCACAAAAACATCAGAAGAGGCCGAAACGCACGTTTCTGGCATGGAGAAGTGTGTTTAACAGCTTCTATTAAGAAACTAATGTAATCCTGTTGAAATGACAGAAACAAGGTGAAAACATCACAAAAACATCAGAAGAGGCCGAAACGCACGTTTCTAGCATGGAGAAGTGTGTTTAACAGCTTCTATTAAGAAACTAATGTAATCCTGTTGAAATGACAGAAACAAGGTGAAAACATCACAAAAACATCAGAAGAGGCCGAAACGCACGTTTCTAGCATGGAGAAGTGTGTTTAACAGCTTCTATTAAGAAACTAATGTAATCCTGTTGAAATGACAGAAACAAGGTGAAAACATCACAAAAACATCAGAAGAGGCCGAAACGCACGTTTCTGGCATGGAGAAGTGTGTTTAACAGCTTCTATTAAGAAACTAATGTAATCCTGTTGAAATGACAGAAACAAGGTGAAAACATCACAAAAACATCAGAAGAGGCCGAAACGCACGTTTCTAGCATGGAGAAGTGTGTTTAACAGCTTCTATTAAGAAACTAATGTAATCCTGTTGAAATGACAGAAACAAGGTGAAAACATCACAAAAACATCAGAAGAGGCCGAAACGCACGTTTCTGGCATGGAGAAGTGTGTTTAACAGCTTCTATGTAAGAAACTAATGTAATCCTGTTGAAATGACAGAAACAAGGTGAAAACATCACAAAAACATCAGAAGAGGCCGAAACGCACGTTTCTGGCATGGAGAAGTGTGTTTAACAGCTTCTATTAAGAAACTAATGTAATCCTGTTGAAATGACAGAAACAAGGTAAAAACATCACAAAAACATCAGAAGAGGCCGAAACGCACGTTTCTGGCATGGAGAAGTGTGTTTAACAGCTTCTATTAAGAAACTAATGTAATCTTGTTGAAATGACAGAAACAAGGTGAAAACATCACAAAAACATCAGAAGAGGCCGAAACGCACGTTTCTGGCATGGAGAAGTGTGTTTAACAGCTTCTATTAAGAAACTAATGTAATCCTGTTGAAATGACAGAAACAAGGTGAAAACATCACAAAAACATCAGAAGAGGCCGAAACGCACGTTTCTAGCATGGACATGTGTGTTTAACAGCTTCTATTAAGAAACTAATTTAATCTTGTTGAAATGACAGAAACAAGGTGAAAACATCACAAAAACATCAGAAGAGGCCGAAACGCATGTTTCTGGCATGAAGTGTGTTTAACAGCTTCTATTAAGAAACTAATGTAATCCTGTTGAAATGACAGAAACAAGGTGAAAACATCACAAAAACATCAGAAGAGGCCGAAACGCACGTTTCTCACATGGAGAAGTGTGTTTAACAGCTTCTATTAAGAAACTAATGTAATCCTGTTGAAATGACAGAAACAAGGTGAAAACGTCACAAAAACATCAGAAGAGGCCGAAACGCACGTTTCGGCATGGAGAAGTGTGTTTAACAGCTTCTATTAAGAAACTAATGTAATCTTGTTGAAATGACACAAACAAGGTGAAAACATCACAAAAACATCAGAAGAGGCCGAAACGCACGTTTCTGGCATGGAGAAGTGTGTTTAACAGCTTCTATTAAGAAACTAATGTAATCCTGTTGAAATGACAGAAACAAGGTAAAAACATCACAAAAACACCAGAAGAGGCTGAAACGCACGTTTCTAGCATGGAGAAGTGTGTTTAACAGCTTCTATTAAGAAACTAATGTAATCCTGTTGAAATGACAGAAACAAGGTGAAAACGTCACAAAAACATCAGAAGAGGCCGAAACGCACGTTTCTGGCATGGAGAAGTGTGTTTAACAGCTTCTATTAAGAAACTAATGTAATCCTGTTGAAATGACAGAAACAAGGTAAAAACATCACAAAAACATCAGAAGAGGCCGAAACGCACGTTTCTAGCATGGAGAAGTGTGTTTAACAGCTTCTATTAAGAAACTAATGTAATCTTGTTGAAATGACAGAAACAAGGTGAAAACATCACAAAAACATCAGAAGAGGCCGAAACGCACGTTTCTGGCATGGAGAAGTGTGTTTAACAGCTTCTATTAAGAAACTAATGTAATCCTGTTGAAATGACAGAAACAAGGTGAAAACATCACAAAAACATCAGAAGAGGCCGAAACGCACGTTTCTGGCATGGAGAAGTGTGTTTAACAGCTTCTATTAAGAAACTAATGTAATCCTGTTGAAATGACAGAAACAAGTTGAAAACGTCACAAAAACATCAGAAGAGGCCGAAACGCACGTTTCTAGCATGGAGAAGTGTGTTTAACAGCTTCTGTTAAGAAACTAATGTAATCCTGTTGAAATGACAGAAACAAGGTGAAAACATCACAAAAACATCAGAAAAGGCCGAAACGCACGTTTCCAGCATGGACATGTGTGTTTAACAGCTTCTGTTAAGAAACTAATGTAGACCTGTTGAAATGACAGAAACAAGGTTAAAACATCACAAAAACATCAGAAGAGGCCGAAACGCACGTTTCTAGCATGGAGAAGTGTGTTTAACAGCTTCTGTTAAGAAACTAATGTAATCCTGTTGAAATGACAGAAACAAGGTTAAAACATCACAAAAACATCAGAAGAGGCCGAAACGCACGTTTCCAGCATGGACATGTGTGTTTAACAGCTTCTGTTAAGAAACTAATGTAGACCTGTTGAAATGACAGAAACAAGGTTAAAACATCACAAAAACATCAGAAGAGGCCGAAACGCACGTTTCTAGCATGGAGAAGTGTGTTTAACAGCTTCTGTTAAGAAACTAATGTAATCTTGTTGAAATGACACAAACAAGGTGAAAACGTCACAAAAACATCAGAAGAGGCCGAAACACACGTTTCTGGCATGAAGTGTGTTTAACAGCTTCTATTAAGAAACTAATGTAATCCTGTTGAAATGACAGAAACAAGGTGAAAACATCACAAAAACATCAGAAGAGGCCGAAACGCACGTTTCTGGCATGGAGAAGTGTGTTTAACAGCTTCTATTAAGAAACTAATGTAATTCTGTTGAAATGACAGAAACAAGGTAAAAACATCACAAAAACATCAGAAGAGGCCGAAACGCACGTTTCTAGCATGGAGAAGTGTGTTTAACAGCTTCTATTAAGAAACTAATGTAATCCTGTTGAAATTACAGAAACAAGGTGTAAACGTCACAAAAACATCAGAAGAGGCCGAAACGCACGTTTCTGGCATGGAGAAGTGTATTTAACAGCTTCTATTAAGAAACTAATGTAATCCTGTTGAAATGACAGAAACAAGGTGAAAACATCACAAAAACATCAGAACAGGCCGAAACGCACGTTTCTCACATGGAGAAGTGTGTTTAACAGCTTCTATTAAGAAACTAATGTAATCCTGTTGAAATGACAGAAACAAGGTGAAAACGTCACAAAAACATCAGAAGAGGCCGAAACGCACGTTTCTGGCATGGAGAAGTGTGTTTAACAGCTTCTATTAAGAAACTAATGTAATCTTGTTGAAATGACAGAAACAAGGTGAAAACATCACAAAAACATCAGAAGAGGCCGAAACGCACGTTTCTGGCATGGAGAAGTGTGTTTAACAGCTTCTATTAAGAAACTAATGTAATCCTGTTGAAATGACAGAAACAAGGTAAAAACATCACAAAAACATCAGAAGAGGCTGAAACGCACGTTTCTAGCATGGAGAAGTGTGTTTAACAGCTTCTATTAAGAAACTAATGTAATCCTGTTGAAATGACAGAAACAAGGTGAAAACGTCACAAAACCATCAGAAGAGGCCGAAACGCACGTTTCTGGCATGGAGAAGTGTGTTTAACAGCTTCTATTAAGAAACTAATGTAATCCTGTTGAAATGACAGAAACAAGGTAAAAACATCACAAAAACATCAGAAGAGGCCGAAACGCACGTTTCTAGCATGGAGAAGTGTGTTTAACAGCTTCTATTAAGAAACTAATGTAATCTTGTTGAAATGACAGAAACAAGGTGAAAACATCACAAAAACATCAGAAGAGGCCGAAACGCACGTTTCTGGCATGGAGAAGTGTGTTTAACAGCTTCTATTAAGAAACTAATGTAATCCTGTTGAAATGACAGAAACAAGGTGAAAACATCACAAAAACATCAGAAGAGGCCGAAACGCACGTTTCTGGCATGGAGAAGTGTGTTTAACAGCTTCTATTAAGAAACTAATGTAATCCTGTTGAAATGACAGAAACAAGGTGAAAACATCACAAAAACATCAGAAGAGGCCGAAACGCACGTTTCTAGCATGGAGAAGTGTGTTTAACAGCTTCTATTAAGAAACTAATGTAATCCTGTTGAAATGACAGAAACAAGGTGAAAACATCACAAAAACATCAGAAGAGGCCGAAACGCACGTTTCTGGCATGGAGAAGTGTGTTTAACAGCTTCTATTAAGAAACTAATGTAATCCTGTTGAAATGACAGAAACAAGGTGAAAACATCACAAAAACATCAGAAGAGGCCGAAACGCACGTTTCTGGCATGGAGAAGTGTGTTTAACAGCTTCTATTAAGAAACTAATGTAATCCTGTTGAAATGACAGAAACAAGGTGAAAACATCACAAAAACATCAGAAGAGGCCGAAACGCACGTTTCTAGCATGGAGAAGTGTGTTTAACAGCTTCTGTTAAGAAACTAATGTAATCCTGTTGAAATGACAGAAACAAGGTTAAAACATCACAAAAACATCAGAAGAGGCCGAAACGCACGTTTCTGGCATGGAGAAGTGTGTTTAACAGCTTCTATTAAGAAACTAATGTAATCTTGTTGAAATGACAGAAACAAGGTGAAAACATCACAAAAACATCAGAAGAGGCCGAAACGCACGTTTCTGGCATGGAGAAGTGTGTTTAACAGCTTCTATTAAGAAACTAATGTAATCCTGTTGAAATGACAGAAACAAGGTGAAAACATCACAAAAACATCAGAAGAGGCCGAAACGCACGTTTCTGGCATGGAGAAGTGTGTTTAACAGCTTCTATTAAGAAACTAATGTAATCCTGTTGAAATGACAGAAACAAGGTGAAAACATCACAAAAACATCAGAAGAGGCCGAAACGCACGTTTCT
>JAQOOF010001084.1:0-11891 GCA_029931835.1 Etheostoma nigrum | reverse complement strand
CCTGCCTGACAAAAACAAAATGACTCCTGTGGGAGAGAAAGGAAAGAATGTGAGGCTTTGAGACCAACTCCAGAGCGCAGTCTGAGATAAAAGCACCATTCCAGGAGAGACTGGCAGTCATTTGAACCTTTGAGTAAGCTCCAGACTTCACTGATTCAAACTCTGGCTGATGGAGCAGAATAAAAGGCCAGTCTGTGGCACTGGCGTAGAGGCCCATCAAACAAGGCCAAACTGGACCGGGGCTGGCATGATAATACAACAGAGCTAGGAATTATAAGGGGTTATTGCAGTTGGCTTGATATGGTCTGGTGCTATGTTATTATAGAGTATGCAGTGTAAAATAGTCGCTCAGGCCCTTAACCATAGTACAAACTCTCAAATGCAGTTCTTTCTAGCCATTACGTGCACTTTGTTTCACTCTGTAATATCACATTTTACAGTACACTTATAAAACAGCCCTTTTATCTCCACCCAAAATGGAATCTCATTGAAAACACAGATGCGTGTAATTGGCAAATCATGGGGGTAAATTTCAGAGAAAAAAACATTTTGATAGCACCCTGGGTTCTACATCTACAGTGATCTGAAGACTTCCTTCTATAGACAGTAAAACTAACATTTCTCTCTGCTTAGTTGGTTGCACATGCACAATGACGTCTTCGAGGGACACAGCAGTAATAGCTGGCAAGCCCATGCTTTGAATCCCCATCGTACTCATAAAGAAAGCTTGCCAACGGGGCTTTCTAAGACCTACTGTACCTTGGAGAAAACTGCTAGAGGTAGGACATTTTATAAAACATTTTATAAAAATTAAATGTTTTTGTCTACCAAGGAGAAAAATAAGCAACTGCTGCTAAACTTTATTATTCCCGGTATTTGAACAATATAGACACTTCCATGAGGCTTTCTCTTTGAGCCGTTGCGTATTCAGGACATCAGTGCACAGACAAATGTCAATAGTTTATCCCGATAAGCAGTATCCAGGAGTTTCAGGCCGTGTGCCAAGATGGTGCAGTGATAAAAGCATTATGCGCTGACAGTTGTGTTTGTGCCAGCGCCTGGTGCATTCTACAGAGTAATGTTGCTTTTCTGTTTATTTTGTCACTCGCTTTTGGTGGTCTAAAGGTATTGTGCCTGTAAGCCGGATGAAGAGAACGGTGTTGGGAATTAGCTGTGAATATAAGCTCTTGTAATGTAGTGTACCTGACATGAAGTATTTTTAACGGTGATGAATCAGGCCTGGGATCCAACACGTCACCAAATGAATAAACATTCAATTTCATCTACTGCATAAAACCTAGCAAATCACTGTCACCAGTTCAAGCTACGCCACTCACTCAGCCTCTGTGTGTTTTAATGGAGGTGTTAAGGCAAAAAGGCAACCATGAAATATTCTGTCACTCACCTTCCTTCAGCTGCTCCTCTGCAACCTCTGTGTCATTGTCTGGCAGGGAGGAAAAGACAGCATGTCAAACCATGCTATTTTATAATGTACCATACAGTGAGTCATCACAATGTCTCCTTGATTATAATGTGTGAATACAGTATTTTAATGCCATACTCTGTCAGCTTAGATCAGTCAAACTATGAAACCAAAACCTGCAGTGTTTTCTCAATATGTGATTGCAATATGATTTTTCTTTTGGTACTAAAAGCAAAACCACATCCCATTCACGTGTTCAAAAGCTGGCTGTTGAAACTCTTTCCCCTTATTCTATACCAGCTGCCATGCTCCGAAATCTTACCAACAACTCTTCACAGCCTCCCTGAATTCTCCCACCAGACAGCCTTGGATCTAGTGAGTTATTACACAAAATGACTGTATGTGGGTGTGTGTTTGTGGTGGTGTGGGGGGGGGGGGGTCACATTCACGAGACATTCGTTTTCAATTAAACTAGGCTCCCCATAAATTACAGAAAACCTCCCATTTCCTCAAATTACAAGTACGACAGGCTGGGGCGGACAACTGCGCCTTTAAAAAAAAAAAAGACAACTTTGATTTTCTCTTCCTTTCTCTATACGTCTATTGTGTGAGACAGACTAAGAGAACTAAAGGTATTTCTGGGTGGATAAGTTGAGTTGCACAGTGGGAGATGAGAAGGAGACGATGGATGCTGCAGAGGGAGGAACTGCAGAGGGAGAGACAGGGAGTGAGCAACTGTGGATGCCTGCTCACGGATCCCGGCTCCCATCCTACGAACACACACACTCAGATCTCAGCATGCAACATGCTTTGAGTCAAGCCACTGTATATATAGTATGCGTGAACTTGTGTGTTATTATGCCTGGTTCATAGTGTATGATGTGACTTTACTATATGACTGTGTGTGTGTGTGTGTGTGTGTGTGTGTGTGTGTGTGTGTGTGTGTGTGCGCACGAGTCTGAGCAATGATTGCACTGTGGTTAACAAGAAAAAGAAAGCGTTAGCTTTGATGAAAGGCTGTTGTCATCTGTTCTGTAGAAGTGTAACCATCAAAGCTCCCTGTGGATCCAGCGACAGACTTTTCTTTTGTATAACACTGAATAAAAGGGTACAGTGCATTAATCTAAACCTGCTTGGGGAAACAAAGGATGGCCCACTGATACAGTATAACAATAGTGCAAGAATGGAAACATGGGGTGTACTAACTACTGCCACATGCTATAACATTATTGCCACTGCTCAACTCTGCTGATAGCACAGGGTATGAATGTGACTGGAATAACAATATATTACACCTTTGTTTATTCCTAGGGGTAAAGACAACACAATCACAGCTTCACACAAGGGATTCCTAGTGTACTATATGGCTTTCTTGATCTTGATTAAATTAACACACACTCTTATGATATGAAACAGATGAGAGAAACTATCAGCTGTAAGTTTGACATTTTGGAGAAATATGCTAATTCTTTCTTTTTCCTGAGGGTTTGATGAGAGGATCAATGCCACTGTCATTTCTGTGTGCTAAAAATGAAACTTAGCTCACTAATTAACCTGTTATATGACCTGGTTTCTCCACTGGTTGCCCGGCAACCTCAAAGCAATGACAAAACTCCAAAAAGTCACTGTATCTGGCCAAGAAACAGCCCAGCACATAGAAACCTGTAAAACTACAACTTGTTTTTACATATTTTACAGATTGATGTACATATTAAGCAAACAGTTTTAATTTGTTAATTATAAGTGCTTTTTTTGGGGCATTTTGGCCTTCAATTGATAGGACAGATAGTAGACAGGAAACCGGGGAGAGAGAAGGGGATGACGTGCAGCAAAGGGTCGCAGGTCGGAATCAAACCTTGGGCCGCTGCTTTAAAAACTGAGTCTTGGGACATGGGGTGCACGCTCAACCAGGTGAGCTTACTCGGCGTCCACTTTATTATTACTTTTCGGCATATTTTGTTTTTACTTTACTTTTTAGCCAGGCTAGCTAGTTTCCTCAGCTAAGCCAATTGTGAAGTAGTAGAATCAATCCTCCTCACATCTCACTCTTGGAAAGACGCATTAATCTAAGAAAGTGAAAGAACTATTTCTCTTACCATTTTCACTCACTTGCTGGAATAGCTGCCAAGCGAGTTCTAAACCTCTAGATTATCAACATGTTGACAAGCAGGTAGTAGGATATGTATGTCTTTTTTTGTAATTTCTACACGTATGTGATTTATGCACAAACGTGAACATTTTCACATATGATGAGCTAAACTGAATCCTCATTATCTGCCAAAGCTGACTGAAAGACTCTAGCCACTATGCTTTTTGACAATCACACCACTAACACACCATGGACTCCTCATTTCCCTGCCGAAGAATAGCCTTGTGAAAGCAACACAGACTTAATTTTCACCCCTCACAGGGTTCATGTTCATCTCCTCTGTCCACATATTACGCATGTGTGATAGAAGTGTGTGCATATCACAGCTTTACTTCTTCCAAAGCAGTGGGGGTTGAGAAGAAGCTTCTATTATGGACATGTGGGGGTAGGTGTGTGGGTTGTGGAGTTGGAAGTAAGGAAGTGTGTGTTAAGAGCCTTGGAAACAAATGTCAATTGGAAAGTCAGTGAAACAGTTGAGGAGAATGCAGCAGCGCCTGCAGATCTGTGGGTTGTGTTAATATTGTCAGCACTGTGGCTGATTGAGGAGAAGAAGATATGGAGCCCAGCCGGTAGGCAGCCACCCGGATCATATTAGTGAAGGAGTGTACCCGGAATCAATCTCAACATGCTTTTACTCTCTACAACCACAGCTGCCTGACTGCTTCCATGCTCGCAAATAATACGCGCCAAGGCAAGCATGTGGTCAATCACTATCTATGAACCAATCTGAACACTTAATAGAATCATGGAATATGATTAATTGCATTACTTAAGCTCTGTCAATTAATGGTTATACATTTGCTAAAAATACAACCGCAGTAATTCCTTGACATTTCCTGGCTGTTGTTTCTGGGTGCGTGTATTCCTTCAAATGATGCAAACATGGATATTCCTCCCAACCAGATAGCAAGATTATCATAGCACCTTTGAGATGTTAACAGTTTATGGCTTTTCAAAGTAATGAATAGGTCATTATATCACTGGTTATGAGCTACGTTGTCGAGGTGCTGAATGGTACTACAGAGGCAAAAGCATTATGTATAGTTGCTTTGTGTATTAGCTTTTTTGTCTATTTGCATATTTTTAGTATTTGTGTGTGAGAGGCCTCTCTTACACACCGTATAACTCCAAACTCAAGTACTCCTTGAGCTGGCATACATAAAAAAGACCTTTGTCTATTTGTGAAAATTCCATGATTACTCATGAAACAGCCGTTCCTTTGGTGAGTCTGTTTGAAAACTGGGCACAAACCACTGCAGTCATTTGTGCTAATGTTTCACTATGATGTCAATGTTTGAATATTCAATACTCAACTAGGTGCAACTTCCTGTTTTAAATGTTTATGCTTGTGCGTTGTAGCTGATGTGCCTGTATGCAGGTGTGCATGAGTATTCTTGTGAGCACAGGCTATTTTTCAGTTTCCTCCTTTTGCAGAGATGTTATATTTTGGCTCCCTCATAGTGACAGCTTGTGGGAATGCACATTGTAATAAAGCAATTTCCTGTATGCAAATGTCCTGTTTACACATTCTTGCTCCAGTCATTGTCACTTGACAGATTGCTTGAATATGAGAAAAGCAGCTATACAATGAAAAATGAGACTAAAAAAAATCTATTGTGCCTGCTCTTAGCCCTAGACATGCTTGGAAATAATGTCACAGGGAAGATCCTGAGTTTCACACAACCACAGACACAAATTACAGAAAGATCAAGGCCACTAATCACATAACAGCTCCAGAACGGTTTGCTGATAGAGGAGGCTGTGAAGAAACTCCTCCTTGAAATAATGAGGAAGAATGATAAAAAGTGGAGGGATGAGGTAATGGACTAGTGGCAACTGAACAAGGAGATGTGCAAAAGAGAGAATATGGGCTTGGGGAGCTAACATTTACAGTGCATGGCGTTACGTTATTGAAAGTGAGATCATGTTGCAGATGACAGAATTGTCTTAGGCCTCTCTATGATGCAGTCAGTGTTGCGGCAAGATCTACCTGACAATCTGTCTCTAACAGTGAGGATGATGGGATGTTCAGAAAGCTTACAGGCACACCTGCAGAGCTAATTCACAGCTTCTGATTCACTACTGCTACTCTGTGCAGGCTAAATGCAAGTCTTTTCACACTACGGGGTTATGCATTCCCTACATGGTGCAATCATACCAATCAGCATTTCTTTCTTTCAAGCACACCAATCGACTACTGTTAAACTCATCTATGTGGTGCAGCCTGGCTGGATAAAATCTATGAATACACTCCCTTACTTAAATGTCTAGTCTACAATCACGTTATCTTTAAATATTTCTTTTGGAACATCTTAAAAGATCAGTTTTTGTAGAAAATGGTAAAAGCTTTGAACAAGCACATGAGGTGAAAGATTGGAGCAGGTGTTGGCAAGCGTGGTGTAAAAGAAATCTGCCATACTTCAGACAATGACCCTGAGTGGGAATGTCACACTTAGTTAGCCACTAGGGTTATAATGGAATTAATCTCACACACACACACACACACACACACACACACACACACACACACACACACACGTCAGCAATAAAGGTGGCTCTGAAAAAGTGGCTCTCCAGAGGTGAAAGGTCATGTGACAGGCGAGATACTGTGATGAGGAAGAGCGCTCAGGGTGACATCTTGGCGTGGGCTGTGGTAGCCTTCTGGAACGACCCCAAACTTAATCAAAGACTGACCTCTGTTTTACTCATTAGCAACTCATTGCATGATAGTAAACAATAGTTTTTAAAGCATTATCTTCTAATAGTGTAGCTTTCAGAATTTTTCCGATTTCCTTTTTGTGGCTTGCACAGAGCCTGTTGTTTTGTCTCCTCTATGTTCCCAATAGTTGAGAGATTTAGGGCATTTATCCACTGACAGCACTTGTAAATGGCGAGACTGATAACTGGAGAACAACAGCTCCAGATTCTCATCTCAGAGCACTAATATGATGAGACAGGTGCTAGGTGCACGGGGCAGGCATTATAATTAAGGTCTCTCCCCAGAATGTAATCTTTCAGGGTAAAGCCTGGGTAGGGAGCGGGACAGATGACGGGAAAGCAGGGGGAACAAAACACTCTCCATCTGGGAGCAGCGAGATGGCCTGAGAGCCGGTATTCAGTGGGGAGGGAAAAGTGAGGTAAATGGGAGGTAATGCTAGGCTGGTGATGCCAGCCAGCCTCTTTTAGCTCCCCAGCTATTAAACCCAATCCTCCGTGGAGCCCCCATCAGAGCTAGCAACTGCTCCTGGCCCCCGAAAAAAAGATGATGGCGTGAAAGGGGGAAGGGCATTGAGAGAGAGATAGAAAAGAGAGTGGGAGCAGAAGATAATGGATGTTTGTGTATTTCACGATCAGTGGCTGCTATGCATTCCTGAATTTTGTAGTTCTTGCAGGAGACGTTCACTGCCAAGGACAATGTATACAGTCAATCAAATCTGACATCAGAATATCAACAATTAAGCAAAATATCAGCTTGCTGGTTCGCTGACAAGAAGTTTTACTATTCTAATCCTATTAAGGCAATCCTGACACCTGTTTTACCAACTGTCAGCATAAATTCTCGTTGTTACTCTCCCAAATTGTTGTGCGGGTGCATTGACTTTGTTTTTGTTTAAAGGTGTCACTGAAGCCTGACAGGTCCTTATACCACTGCTTCCAGGAACAACATCTCTCTTGCTCCAGATGTCTTCCAGGATAAACAAGGCAGCAAAGTTGCCTTGGTCTATACACATGGTCAATTAGGTAGGTGCTAGCATCACGTATTACACAAAACCTTCAAAAGGAGGCCTTGGAAAAACACAGCATATACATCATTCATCTATTCATGAGCTAGTTCTACACAAAACAGCAAAGGGTAACAGAGGAAATGTACCACACTTACCTTGAAAAATGACAGACATATTCTTCTTGTAGATGGCAAAGTCGGTCTCAAGGAAGACACAGAAGATGACCCGTGTGATCTGCAGGAAGAAAAAGAGAGAAGAGCAATATGTGTCATTGTTAAAACAAACATGACAGAAAAACTACAGGGGCAAGTTTAGATCTGATGGTAGTCTGCCCCAGCAGGCCATATTCATAGCCATTCAGAAATCTAATTAGTTACCCTCCTAATCAAGACCACCCAAACTAGACCCTCTGAGAGAGAACATTAAAGCAAATTGCATCAGAATAAGCATTATTGAATGGGTGCGTTGTTTGAGCAGAGCAATCAGAATCAGACAAAGTGCAACAACATTAAAGTGTAACATTAAGATGAGATAAGATGAGCAATGGAGAATCCTTTCAGAGAAAATGGCAAAGTATTTTATTCAGGACCATAAAAACAATTCCACGTTGAAATGAAAAACAACATGGTACATTTGGTATTGAAAACTCAAACAAACAATGTCACCCTTGATGGAAAACAAAAATGTGAGTTATTTTCAATATCATAAAAAGACAATACAGACAATGGCTTCAATATACAGTATATTTTAGTTTTTGAAGTTAGATTTTGAAAAACTTGAAAATGACCCAAAGAAAATTAGCCAATAATTTATTTTTCTTACTCTAGATTTCGTGTTTTGAAGCTGTGCAGTTGTGTAACAGCAAGTCATTTGGAACAGTTACATGGCCAATACTAACAACACACACTAACTGTAATATTGGAAAGAAACTGTATACAATGACTGCCAAGACAAAGTAAAAGTCTGCTACAGTAGTAGTAGCAGTAGTGGGTGTTGAACATTGCCAGTCACACCTCTGTTTTCTCACTGCCTACTGAGATTCAAAACCTTCTAATCACTCAGGAGGACCTGGCCTTCTCCATTTGCTCACAATGTTCCTAATATACCAACTTGTACTGAATCATTTGTGCAGTATTTGAAAGCTGAAACTTCACACTCCGAAACATTGGCATTATGTTTTTGTACAGATAACCAACCTTTGAACGTTACCACAAAGTTAGCTTAGTTTTGCCATTGATGCAGCACAGCAAATGATGCCATAAAATGATGATAAAGAAACACCTTTTATTGATAACGTATTACACCTTCATCTACAAGGAGAACAGATTAGAAAGCAGAGATGTTCCTTTCTGTTTGATGAACTGAACAACAAAACTCTGAATGAGTTCACTGGCTTTTAGACTCAACAAGGAGTTTATAACCACAAAGATTATATGCCACTTTTCACAACTCACTTTCAAAACTCTGCGAGTTATAATTCATTCTGGTTTATAAAAACTGATATATGCACTGACCAATGAATCTAAAATGTGTCATTTACAGAGCTTTTGAAAGATTGCAGAGAAAGAGGTCACCTCTTTCACTTTCACCCTAAAATGGAGTCTTAAATGTGCAGGCGTCAGTCACAGAGATGCATTACACACCACCACAGCAGATAATGGCTTGACTGAATAATGGCAATTTTACACAACTACAACCAACTATAACCCCCCCCACAATCCTCCTCCATGCAGGATAGTGATGTTATGGCGGAATAAAGGGAGCCTACCAGCTTTAGCCCCATTTCTAACCCTACCCTACACAAGGATCTGATTCAAAGAGGCACCCTACTGGTGCTCATACAGACATATATCTATTAATAGTTCATGAACCGCGCTTTGGAGTAAATGTTAAGAGCTGCATCCAGGATGGTAACATTTTATTTTGTTAGATGTCTTGTGGGGTGGGGGGGCTTTGTTCATAAAATGTAGACTTACTCTCTTAACCGCGACATAAAATGTTCAAAGTCTCCTTTGAAGTCATGGGCTCGCTGACAAACAGATTGTGAGAAAAGTGATAATACACCAAGATAGCGCGTACCACTGGGTGCTGGAAGGCCACAGGACAGCAGCTCCCCAGGAATTTCCATTACTCTTTTATAGAGTTCCATTCTGAAGCTGAATGCCCACTGTGAAACTCATGAATTCATGCCTTTCATTGAAACACACACACAATTGATGTTGATTACATTTTCCTATGTTTTGTTTAATGTTACAAAAGAAAAGAAGAAATATTATTCAGAGTTAACAACTCTGAGAAACAAAATCAAATAGAAAATCTTAGTTTCCATGTCTTGAAGACTCTAATCTCACTCTCCTTTTTCCTCTCTGTCAATCTCTTTGTGTAGTTCTGTTAAAGCATGTCCACATTCTGCAGAAGACTTGGGGAAGTTCTTTTATTCTAAAGATCAGAAACACATCGAATGGTCTGTGACATTGACATTCGGCTTGTATCCAAACAAACTGCAGGCCAGGCCTTCTTAACAGTTTAAAATGAATCAAATACAACAGAGAAGGTTACCTGTGACTTTTTCTTTATAACCATAAATGACATCAAAGTCAACCAGAGACAGCGTGTCTCCTGCATGCACACATATTGTACCATATAGACGTAGACAAAGAATCTACTGTATTTTCCTGAATAATAGTCTGAACCAAAATCACATGCACCAGATGTTTTCAATCATATACACTTCATAATACAAATATAATACATTGTTCGTTCTTTATCACATTGATTAGTGATGACACACAAACTCACTATATTTCCTACCTGGTTTATGTCAATAATTACACATACATAAAAAGAGAAAAGATGATTCACAAAATAGCATTAAACTGTAAGAGTGTAATTATATTTAAATGTAAACGTACATTAATTAGCACCACGAGAAATACAAACAAAACAAAATATACTCTTTTGGCCCATTAGGGGAAAAATGAGCATGAAGTACATGATCACTTCAGAGTAGAACATACTACTAAATACTGGAGAAGAGGCCCAATATTTTGGTCTGAGGCTGCAAGGTGTGTGTATGGCGTTGTTTGTGTGTGTTGAGCGTGCACCCTGCAGCCGCCAAGGTTGAAAAAGGTAATGGAAGACTAATTAGAAAGCTGGGATCACTGCATGCAAGCCTGCCTAGTCATTACTCATCCCTGATTGGAGGGCTTTCGCTAAAGGGTGAGCACAATATGACTGGGTTCCCTGGTTGCATATGGGAGGAATGGTCACCATGACAGAAATGTGTTATATACAATAAGCTGCAATACGCTGTACTTGGCTTGACCTGTCACTCTTTGAGATCCAGCCGACTTTGGGAAAAGCTAAAAGTTCAACAAACTGGAAGGATTTTGACAGAAACAGTGTGTATCCTCAAGAAAGGGACATCAAAATGGCATTTTTTAGGTATGACTTTGAGTAAAGACTAAAGTAAAACAATTGAAATATTTGCTATTAATAATTTAATGCCCAATACATCCTAAAAAAAACAAGTGACAACTTGAAGTTGTTGAGTGAGTTTTGACAGTGAGGCGAGAGCACACTTTATTTTCTATTACAGCGTGAAGACATTAATTTATGGTGTAGATGTTGTTTGTCAACACTAATGCTCTACTGTGGAATATTTAATCATGCAAGGTTAAGGACCTAATTTCAATTATTTCATTTAGGCCTTCTGCAGAACACTTTCATCAAGCCTAATCAATTCAAAACCATGGCCTCTAAGTTGTAATTGGGATTGGAATATACAATAAGTAATTAAAATGATAATGCCAGGGGTGCAACCTACGCCTTTGTAACTCATTTTCATGTCACATGAAATGCAAAGAAACAAGAATTGGGAGTGGCTTGCTCTGTCAATATGTGGCAGATGCATGTGCCACAGTGTTAATGAGTAGCATGAACCACTATGAAAGTGTCCTTTACCCACATTTCTTGTTTCATGAAACACTGTATGTGATTTTTAATTTGTGTGCTCATCATTGTGGTGCAGGGCTCACCAGGTGCCCCAGACTCCTATTGGCTGGCTGACAGATGAGCTGTCATAGCTGGCCACCCATGCCCATAATTACATTGGGGGCACTGCCAGCAGAATGTGACGTGCAGACACAACACACGCACTTTTGCTACTTGCATTTCCTTCTTGATTCTGTCACAAACAATAATAGGGACAGGTTGCCCTAGCATGTCTGCTCCAGCTGGAGCCCAAACCAAGGGGAGATCTGTGTCTATGTGTCCTGTGCTGCCTTGTTACCGAGGCACAGGCGTATGCAGGATCCTGAATGGCTGGATTCAGATGGACAACAGTGACAGGAGACTGATATACAAAATAACACTGGCTGAAATAATTCATTCATTGGCTTTGTTTGCTTATGACCAAGGTCGTATTGAGTAAACACCAGCATCAACTGGATGGAAAGAAACCTGGGCAGGTTCCAAATCCATCACAGCGCCTGGGCATAATGAACTGTATGTATCATACACTCCCACATGCACACAGTAAATATGTATTGTTTTTAGGATTTATTCATCTCTGACATGACATATATGACATATA
>JAQOOF010001083.1:0-11901 GCA_029931835.1 Etheostoma nigrum | reverse complement strand
CCTGCAGGTCAGAGCTTCTGATCTGCTTCTTTATGACCTCTCGTGACCGGCCTGTGGGATTGTAGATCCATGTGGTTCTAAGACCGGCCTGTGGGATTGTAGATCCATGTGGTTCTAAGACCTGCCTGTGGGATTGTAGATCCATGTGGTTTTAAGACCTGCCTGTGGGATTGTAGATCCATGTGGTTTTAAGACCTCTTATGACCGGCCTGTTGGATTGTAGATCCATGTGTCCACAGACGTTCTGCAGGCCGATCCATGTGGTTTTATGACCTCTTATGACCTGCCTGTGGGATTGTAGATCCATGTGGTTTTATGACCTGCCTGTGGGATTGTAGATCCATGGGGTTTTAAGACCTGCCTGTGGGATTGTAGATCCATGTGGTTTTAAGACCTGCCTGTGGGATTGTAGATCCATGTGGTTTTAAGACCTCTTATGACCGGCCTGTGGGATTGTAGATCCATGTGTCCACAGACGTTCTGCAGGCCGATCCATGTGGTTTTATGACCTCTTATGACCTGCCTGTGGGATTGTAGATCCATGTGGTTTTATGACCTGCCTGTGGGATTGTAGATCCATGTGGTTTTATGACCTGCCTGTGGGATTGTAGATCCATGTGGTTTTAAGACCTGCCTGTGGGATTGTAGATCCATGTGGTTTTAAGACCTCTTATGACCGGCCTGTGGGATTGTAGATCCATGTGTCCACAGACGTTCTGCAGGCCGATCCATGTGGTTTTATGACCTCTTATGACCTGCCTGTGGGATTGTAGATCCATGTGGTTTTATGACCTGCCTGTGGGATTGTAGATCCATGTGGTTTTATGACCTGCCTGTGGGATTGTAGATCCATGTGTCCACAGACGTTCTGCAGGCCGATCCATGTGGTTTTTATTCTGCTGAAAGCTGAATCTTCCCAGAAACCTCTTCATTGAGTCGTCTCAGAGTGCTCTGCTTTGGATCATTGATGTCAGGGGTTCATTCATTCATTCATTCATTCATTCATTCATTCATTCATATTTATTATACAGGAAAGTTAAAAGTAACATTACATTACAATATAAACGGGCCTGACTCGGTTTAAAAACTGGTTTTCAGCAGGTTCCTGTTCTGGAGAAGCATAAAACATGGTACAGCACGTCGGGACAGACATTTGTATGGGACGTTGATATGGACTAGACACATCTAGACAACTCAAACAACAATACACAAAGATATTAATGCAAGACGAGGGTTTCCTATCTTTATGAAGTCCAGTTCAGACCAGAAACCCTGAGTGGCAACGAGCCGGGCTGCAGCGTTCTGAAAGCTGCTAGCTTACGCCAACAAGACAACACGGTGGTATCATCAGCATACAAACGTATTCTTTTGGCTTTTTCTGTGGCTGGATTTCATTTTATTATATTTTTGTAGTGTCCGGTTATTTACAGCTATGTTATTTATTTTTATATTCTGTGCTGCGTGACTGATTTTGTTGCTGTAACACTATTATTATCTATCTATCTATCTATGTATTGGTCCCCCAGTGGACTTCAGTAGCAGGCTTTTTATTGTTTATTAATCTGCTCCAGCTTTTCCAACTTTTTATAAACAGATATCGTAATAATAATGGTTCAAAATGATGTGACGTTGCTACGGCCGTCCCCTCTTATTCGATTAATCGACTGAGATTTCTTTAGTTAAGTCATTTTTTATGCTTATTCATGCTTAATTACCCATTTCCAAAAAAAAAAAAGAAACGTATGAGCACATTTCTGGTGAAAACAAGATTTAAAGTGGTGCTTTTGCAGGATTAATGGTGTAGAAACTTAGTTTTACAGATGGTTAATTAACATTTATATTGTGCTTTTCTAGTCTTAACCACCTCTCACAGCTCTGTCGATTAAATCAGCGAATCAATTAGTCGACAAAATCATGCAAGTGTTAGTCAACTAAGAATTACTTGAGTCAAGGACAGCAATAGAAATTGCATATTTTGTATTGAAAAACAGGTAACTTTTAGGGACGGTCCCTAAACCCCCCCCCCCCCCCACCAAATAGTCTAAGTCAGTCTTCTCCAAGGAGATGACAGATTTCGGGGCATTTTGCCATCATAGGTGTGATCTGAAATCCCATGTCCCCAGACTGAGAGTGTGTTTTCAGATATTTAACTTGCTCCATGTTACATCGTGTCTCTAGATGGGAACCAACAAGCTTGCCAGCCAAAAGGGCATGACTTCTTACGGCACACGACGCCATCTGTATGATTCCAAGATGGCGATGGACACTCCTCTGGACCAATCAACTATCAGTTTACAGATGGGCACCAACAAGGGAGCCAGCCAGGTGAGATCCATCGACTTAAAGGGTTAGGTAGCCTACATTCAATACTATACATTCATGCTATGCATCCTGATAAATTTCCCTTGGCCTTTGGAATTAAAATTAACATAGGGGGGTGTATACTTATGCCCCCTGTATTTTAACATAGGGGGGTGTATACTTATGCCCCCTGTATTTTAACATAGGGGGTGTATACTTATGCCCCCTGTATTTTAACATAGGGGGGTGTATACTTATGCCCCCTGTATTTTAACATAGGGGGGTGTATACTTATGCCCCCTGTATTTTAACATAGGGGGGTGTATACTTATGCCCCCTGTATTTTAACATAGGGGGGTGTATACTTATGCCCCCTGTATTTTAACATAGGGGGGTGTATACTTATGCCCCTGTATTTTAACATAGGGGGGTGTATACTTATGCCCCCTGTATTTTAACATAGGGGGGTGTATACTTATGCCCCCTGTATTTTAACATAGGGGGGTGTATACTTATGCCCCTGTATTTTAACATAGGGGGGTGTATACTTATGCCCCCTGTATTTTAACATAGGGGGGTGTATACTTATGCCCCCTGTATTTTAACATAGGGGGGTGTATACTTATGCCCCCTGTATTTTAACATAGGGGGGTGTATACTTATGCCCCCTGTATTTTAACATAGGGGGGTGTATACTTATGCCCCCTGTATTTTAACATAGGGGGGTGTATACTTATGCCCCCTGTATTTTAACATAGGGGGGTGTATACTTATGCCCCCTGTATTTTAACATAGGGGGGTGTATACTTATGCCCCTGTATTTTAACATAGGGGGGTGTATACTTATGCCCCCTGTATTTTAACATAGGGGGGTGTATACTTATGCCCCCTGTATTTTAACATAAGGGGGTGTAAACTTTCTCAAGACACTGTAAATAACTGCTGAGACTATTTAGCAGCGGCACCGTGGCTCCGTCCGGCTCTTAGCCCCGCCCACAACGATTGTGATTGTTTTTATAAAGAAATGGCGATAAACCAGAGCACGTTTTCCCCCCATCCCTGAATGCTGTGTGGACTCGCCAGACCCTCCTCCGCCACACTGTGGAGGACAGGCCTGGCAACCCGGGTCTACCTGTAGTCCCGGGTTGCCAGGTTGCCGGGTGGGTTTTCAAACCCTCCATGTTGCTCTGTGTCCGGCAGGCCGGCATGACGGCCCCGGGGACCAGGAGGCACATCTTTGACAGGAAGCTGGACCTGGAGAACTGCGACACCACCACCATCTCTCTGCAGATGGGAACCAACAAGCGGGCGTCCCAGCAGGGCATGACCACCTACGGCCTGCCGCGCCAGGTCTACGACAACAAGTACTGCACCAACCCCACCGAGACCTTCAACAACGGCAGCGAGGCCGAGTTCGATGGCTACAACCAGTACGACGACTAAGTGAAGGCCAGACGGCCTCGCCCCCCCTCCGCCCCCCCTTTGCTTTCTAACCTCAGACAACCGACCGCGACTGTCTTAGTGACGAGCAAAACCTCCCAGACTCTAATTTATCGCCAGGCCCTAACGGATTTTGTTTTTTAAAATGTGATCCACAATGAAAATCGGTGGAATTTAGTGTTTTTCGGTTTGTGGTGGAGATGTGTTAAAGTTCTGAGTCTAATTTTAATCTTTATTTTGTTTTAAATCTGTGGAGAACTTTCAGAGAATTCTGAGTCTGTTTCCGCAGATTGCGCGGCCCTGTGCATCGCTGGTTGACGTCATTGTCGTCTTCGTTGTCCCCATTATTTTATATTTTCCTAAATTTTCCTATTTTTACTCCCAACTGTGCGTTCCCACCGCCGCCGACTCGAGCTTCTAAAGTTACCGATTCATCTTCAATGGAAGCTTCTCTCAGCTGCAAGGAGGCAGATCTGTCAGCGTCGCGTTTTGGGCGAGTTGAGGGTCGATCAGAAAGTTGAAAGTTGCTCAACTTTATGCTAATGAGCTATGACGCGGTTCAGCGGCTAACGCCAATCGGAAAATAGACGTCCTTCGCGCTGGCTGATTCTGGAGAAACATATGATGTGAACTTTGGTTCGTTAGCTGGCAGCCACATGTTCTCCAGTTAGCGTTAGCTGGCAGCCACATGGTCTCCAGTTAGCGTTAGCTGGCAGCCACATGGTCTCCAGTTAGCGTTAGCTGGCGGCCACATGGTCTCCAGTTAGCGTTAGCTGGCAGCCACATGGTCTCTAGTTAGCATTAGCTGCCGGTCACATGGTCTCCAGTTAGCGTTAGCTGGCAGCCACATGGTCTCTAGTTAGCATTAGCTGCCGGTCACATGGTCTCTAGTTAGCATTAGCTGGCAGCCACATGGTCTCTAGTTAGCATTAGCTGCCGGTCACATGGTCTCTAGTTAGCATTAGCTGGCAGCCACATGGTCTCCAGTTAGCGTTAGCTGGCAGCCACATGGTCTCCAGTTAGCGTTAGCTGGCGGCCACATGGTCTCCAGTTAGCGTTAGCTGGCAGCCACATGGTCTCTAGTTAGCATTAGCTGCCGGTCACATGGTCTCCAGTTAGCGTTAGCTGGCAGCCACATGGTCTCTAGTTAGCATTAGCTGCCGGTCACATGGTCTCTAGTTAGCATTAGCTGCCGGTCACATGGTCTCTAGTTAGCATTAGCTGCCGGTCACATGGTCTCTAGTTTGCGTTAGCTGCCGGTCCCTTACAGTGAATCCTGCACGGATCAGCAGATGTTAGTCTGGCGGCTGCTCGCTCTGCCTGCACGCCGCAGCGGCTCAGCCGCTAACGAGCGAGCTAACCGCTAACAGACTCCGCTGCAACCAACAAACAATACAAATCCTGTCATTATATATGTAATGTATAAAGGTTTCTAGTGTCAGTGTATTGGCCGTGGCTGCGTGAGCTTCTCCCGGTCGAACAAAGGACGCCGCCTCGTCAGAGCGGCCAAAGCATCAACAAATGTTCCCGTATTCTTTTGAGAAGCGTCCTTGGCGAGGGGGGGGGGGGGCAGAGCTTCTTTGCAGCTCAAGTCGGCGGCGGTGTGCACGAACAGTAAGGAATCTGCTGTTTCCAGGAGGCTTCACATGAAAGACTTCATGCAGCGGCCAACCTCTGTATCTCTGATGAGTTTTAATACCGCTAAAAAAAAAAAGCAACGCTCATTTGCTATTTATAGATCTTTATTATTATTTTATTTAGCATTGTAATTAGAGATTTATAGCTGTTAATACCCCTAACCTCACCCGTCCAGTCCAGTTTTAAGCACTGACTACAGAATGTAAAGTTCCCTCGTTGGTGCTATTGAACTTTGACCCCGTTGGAGCCGAGTCGGCGTGGGGTTACCACTCAGACGCTTTTGCTTTGTGAGCACCTGGCATGTTCACGGGCATGCCGAATAACGCATCACGCCGTTTTGCGGGGCTAATCACGTGGCTTTGTGTGCAGAGTAGTGTTTTTTCATAACCCTCGTGTTGTCTTCCCGTCAACAGGAAGTTTTTCTGGGTCAAAATATTAAGTTAAAACCTCTTTAAGACACTTTAGACACTTTTCCCAAAGTTCTTTGTTGATTTTGTTTTGGGACATTTTTGTTGTTGTTTTTGAAGCTTTCTCCGACATTTATTGTCACTTTTTCACGTTTTCTAACCTTTCCCTTCTGTCAACCATGAAAAAAAAACATTTTGGTCTCCTTTTTTTTTTTTTCAACATTATTATCGCTTTTTCCAACATTTTTGTCACTTTTTCAATGTTGTGGGTGCTTTTCTTGATGTTTTTTCCTAAGTTTTTAGATATTTTTAATGTTGACATTTTCAGAACTTATTTCAATGGCCCATTTTTTGTGACAATTTTTATTTTATTTTTTACAGAAAATGGGGTCAATTTGACCCAAGGAGGGTTAAGACACTTTAGACAGTTTTCCCAAAGTTCTTTGTTGATTTTTTTTTTTTGGAACATTTTTGTTGATTTTTGAAGTTTTTGAAGCTTTCTCCGACATTTATTGTCACTTTTTCACGTTTTCTAACCTTTCCCTTCTGTCAACCATGAAAAAAAAACATTTTGGTCTCCTTTTTTTTTTTTCAACATTATTATCGCTTTTTCCAACATTTTTGTCACTTTTTCAATGTTGTGGGTGCTTTTCTTGATGTTTTTTCCTAAGTTTTTAGATATTTTTAATGTTGACATTTTCAGAACTTATTTCAATGGCCCATTTTTTGTGACAATTTTTATTTTATTTTTTACAGAAAATGGGGTCAATTTGACCCAAGGAGGGTTAAGACACTTTAGACAGTTTTCCCAAAGTTCTTTGTTGATTTTTTTTTTTGGAACATTTTTGTTGATTTTTGAAGTTTTTGAAGCTTTCTCCGACATTTATTGTCACTTTTTCACGTTTTCTAACCTTTCCCGAAGTACTTTGTCGATTTTATTTTATTTTTTTGGGACATTTTTGGTGTTGTTTAGAGGCTTTTGAAGCTTTCTCCGACATTTATTGTCACTTTTTGACTTTTTAACCCTCGTGTTGTCTTCCCGTCAACAGGTAGTTAAAACCTCCTTATGACACTTTAGACACTTTCCCCAAAAGTTCTTTGTTGATTTTTTTTTGGGACATTTTTGTTGATTTTTTTGAAGTTTTTGAAGCTTTCTCCAACATTTATTGTCACTTTTTCACGTTTTTTAACCTTTCCCGAAGTACTTTGTCGATTTTTTTATTTTTATTTTTTTTATTTTGGGGACATTTTTGTTGTTGTTTTGAAGTTTTTGAAGCTTTCTCCGACATTTATTGTCACTTCTTGACTTTTCCCAAAGTTCTTTCTCACTTTTTACAATGTCTTTGTCGATGATATCTGTGTTTTTGGGGATGTTTTTGTTGTTTTTCCCTACATTTCTGTCACTTTTTTCAGTGTTCAGTCTTTTTTTTAAATTTTTTTTTATTAAATAAAACACCCAAATTCACAATCACAACAGCAGTTATCTCACTGCGCTTTTCATTAATGTGAACTCACCAGTTATTTAACTTGTGACGAGCGTCGTATGGATCCATCCGCGTTATTTTATTTTTTTTTACAATTTGGTTAAAGGAACCCCAAATTTCCAAATTTTAGAAACTTTTTGAAAATGGGTCAAATTTGACCCTGAGGACACCAGGAGGGTTAACCCTTGTGTTGTCCTCCCGGGTCAAAACGGGACCAAAATTTGACATTTTTGTCCATTTTTCAGACTTTTTTGTTTTGTTTTCACTACCAGCTTACTAGTTTTACTACTTTTTGTAATTCATGCTCAATAACCCTCAGTTATATAGAATTATACCTAATATTTGAGTTTAAAAACGTCTTGTTCTCGGCTTTTTGAACTTTTGGCTGTAGTGCTGTTGCTCCGTTTGCACTTTAACTGGCGTCACCTCGGGGGCAGTAAGCCGTGATGTAAGTACACATGATATAAGTACACATGATATAAGTACACATGATAAGTACATTCGGTCAGAAATTGTACTTAAGAACAAATCAATGAGGTACTTTGCTTGAGTATTTCCATTTGATGCCACTTTATACTTCTACTACGCTGCAATTCAGATTCTTTTATTTGGAGTTTATTACTCCACTAGTCATGTTGAGTTTTTTTTAAAACCTATATTCAGACTAGAGCCCGACCGATAAAGGCCGATACGAATATTTGGTTATTTAAAAATCCGATTTTATAAATGCCGATACCGAAGATTGGGAAATGCCTAATATCAGCCGATAATATCAGCCAATAATATCGGTCGGGCTCTAGTGTGTAAAAACGCAAATCTGAGTCAGATCATCACTGGATGTTTGGAACATTTTCAGAGTCCGTTATTGTTACTTTTAGGAAAAAAGATTTTACAGAGGAGGTTACGGGGTAAGAGTAGGTAATAATATATTAATCTATATTTAAAACGCTGGGGCTATTTTACGGCATTGAGTATTTTCAGGTACATTTGGTGATGCGTACGTACTTTTACCTAATTTTTCACACGCAGGACTTTAACTTGTAAATGTTTTGGATTCTTCCATTTGTCGTATTGCGACTGTTACTCAAGGAAAGAATGATCCATCGCTGTCGGCATGTCGCCTTTAGTCCCTGCTAACTAACGGGAATCACGTTAAATACAGACGAGACTCTCGTTTTGTCTGCGTCGTACTGTTGTCGAACAATCTGAATTTGCTCAGCGAGTCACTCTGGCATCAAGTAATGCTGCTCATTAACTATGCCCTCGTAGCCGAGCTGCACCAATCACATCGGGGCATCTGATGTAGGCAGGACCAGAGGCTAGCTGCGCCAATCACATCTGTGCATCTGATGTGGGCGGGGCCAGAGGCGAGCTGCACCAATCACATCGGTCTATCTGATGTAGGCGGGGCCAGAGGCCAGCTGCACCAATCACATCGGTCTATCTGATGTAGGCGGGGCGAGAGGGGAGCTGCACCAATCACATCAGAGTATCTGATAAAGGCGGGACCAGAGGCGAGCTGCACCAATCACATCGGGGTATCTGATGTAGGCGGGGCCAGAGGCGAGCTGAACCAATCACATCGGTGTATCTGATGTAGGCGGGGCCAGAGGCGAGCTGAACCAATCACATCGGTGTATCTGATGTAGGCGGGGCCAGAGGCGAGCTGCACCAATCACATCGGTGTATCTGATGTGGGCGGGGCCAGAGGCCAGCTGAACAGATGACTAAGCGTACGGGGCTCTGGATACGTCCCCCCCGTGTGTTGCTGTAATTGGTCGTAGTGTTATTCAATTGCGTGCAGTGAGATTTTCAAATGCCCCGCCCCTCGAGATGGCCGACTTGCATTACTCGATCAGTCAGACCCTTAATCTCTCAGATCGTAGCCTGGAAATCCAGACCCAGATCCAGACCCACCAAATGTTTTGAATGTAACGCTAGAAGTTATCGGCTACTCCAGTTTCACCTGCACGTTTAGTTCCCCTGCTTCAGTTTTCAATTTGGCGGGAACCAATCACAAACCGGCTTATCTACCTGCCGCTATTGGTGTTTGACACGATGACGATGGAGAAGCGACCAAGCAGCTTCTTCTTTACGTTCAACGTAGCGGCCACCGACGCACAGCAACCCGTTGATCCCGCCGTCGCTGCTACGTCACCCGGATCGTTGCTCTGATTGGTTGAAGGACTATCCAATTGCGTGCAGTCATTTGAGCTATGCACGTTGGTCCCGCCTCTTATGCAGAGAAGATACAGAGCAGACTCCCCAGACCAATCAATCAATCTCAGATCTGTTTTGGATTGGCTTGGTCTGGTGACAGCCAGACGTGCTCTTTAACCCTCGTGTTGTCTTCCCGTCAAAATTGAAAATCAACACTTTTGTTGAAGCTTTTTAGCAATGTTTTTAACTTTTTCTCACGTTTTTGTCCTTTTTTCAACACTTTTGACGCTTTTTATCCAATGTTTGTCACTTTTTTGACGTTTAACACTGCGTAACACTAACTTATTAACTTTAGTTTTACAGTTATTTTTGGAATTTATGTTCAATAAACTTCATTTATAGGAAATTATACCTAATGTTTGAGTTAGAAAAGCAGAAATTAGGAATTATTGAGACTAAAATTAAAGGAATGGATGTTGATGATAATCACAGACTGGAATATGTCAACTTTTACTCAATACTATTTCAAAAACACTTCCATTTGTTTTACAATGCTATAAAATTGAATAAGACGCCCCAAAATTAATGAAAGTAGAGATTTGTACTTGGCAAAGAGCGTTGGGTGGAATCAATCATGTTATTTTGGGGAATTAAAAAGAACATTAATGTAGGACAACATGAGGACAACATGAGGACAACATGAGGACAACATGGGGACAACATGAGGGTTATGTTATGTTAATGTCAAGACTTCTTGGGCATTTTTAGATATCTTGAATTCTCCTTTTAAGGGTTTTTGCATATAACTTATCTCTGTGTGTTTCATATGAAAATGTTAACAACAAACTCAGCTTTCTGTACAATGACGCCCAAATGTGTTCCAGAGCAATGTGCAAAGACATAATTTCTCAAATCTCTTGTAAAGAAAACTAAACTCAATTGTTTTGGAGCTTGAAATGAGTAAACAAAAGTATTGGGTTCATAAAAGTAGCTTAATATATGAATAAATTAGTAAATGAATTCCTAAAATGACATTTTGTAACATCACTTTTTGAGTAGGAGTGTTGTCAAACATCGCTTGGACCCTCCGGGGTGTCTTTAAACCCTGAAAGCACCACGGTTACACATCAAATCCTCTGTAATGCTGTGTGAAATATTCATGTTTATTGACTTTAAATCGCTGTCAGAGTAATCTTTTAAATAGGCGTCATGTTTGGGTTTTATGAGCTGAAGAGTATTTGACAGATTGAAGCTCTTAAATTGTTCAGCACCAAAAGCATCGCAGACCTGTAGCAGTGTGCCATCTACAGGGGGGGGAGCGCATGTACACGTCCTGGATTATCAGTCCATTATAGGTGCTGTTGCAGAATTGTGAAGATCCAGGACTTAGCCAAAAAATGTGACCATCAACAACTTCTCAGTCACAAGGGAGAATGAATGCACGTGCATGAGCAGTGATTTGATAAGCAGTTAGACCCTCCCTGTCCCTGATTGGTGCATCTGAACAGGGAGGGCTGGATTTTTGCAAATCACACTACAGGCTGTAGGTGGAGTCAGAAAATAATCTGTTTCATGTTGGCCTGACAAACCAGACCCACATCCAGATGTTGGGTCTGGGAGCTCCCCATTGGCTGGGCTCAACCCGAGGGGCGGGACAAACTGTTGTCTTTCAAATTCCCCTCTGCACGCAATAGGACAGCGCTCCGGCCAACCAGAGCGGCGCTGGCTGATAGATTCAACTTTAACCCCCGAACACGTCTTCCTTCTTTAAGAAAGACTTCAGATCTTCACTCCAAGTCTTCAGAGCCGATTGGACAGGCCGCTGTTGTCCAGCAGCAGCCATCTTCTTTGTTTTCAAGTAGCGGGGAATTCACGCAGAAACGTCGCAACTCTGCCGTCCTTACGTTAAGCCCCGCCCACGGACTCTAAACACGATGTGATTGGCCTGACCAGAGTTGGGTGTTTCCAGTCAGCCAACGGAGAGTTGCCAGACGACCCTGGCTGCAGATCAGATCTGCTGCCGCTAGCGTGCGTCTACATTTCTAGGCTAGCTTCGTGTAGTTCTACTCAAACATGGGGTCATTTCAGCAAATATGACAGAAAGTTAGTTTTATAAGGCTTACCTACTGCACCTTTAAATCAGATGTATGTAGTTTTTTGTTCCCTGTGATTTCCAAAAAAGCTAAAAGGTTTTCACCTAAATGTGTTGGCTTTGTCTCAACGTTGTCCAGACTGAACACTTTGCTTACTTCCTTGTTGTTTTTTCTATATGCGTTTCACTAAACATGACATTTGTGCAATAAAAAAAAAACACTTGAAAAATATCTCTCTGAAATTAATTTATTCATAACTGTCATTGCCTAAAAATACACAGTGTATGTGAAATACACAGAAGTAGTGTAATACAAAGCACATGATTGTGACTTACAAAAGGAACTAAATAAGATCCAGCATAGTGTGTGTGTATGTGT
>JAQOOF010001082.1:0-11901 GCA_029931835.1 Etheostoma nigrum | reverse complement strand
CCATAGACTGACGTGGGAAAACCACTGGAACCACATCTGGCCTGGCCTCCAACAGTGGCCATAATATAGTGTCCTGCAGTCCCTGCCTCAGCTGTTTCATTTGTTTGGAAGTTCGCCCCAACACCTACATTGATATTAAAATGAGTTAATTGTATCAAGGAGTAATGTGCATAAAAACTTGGTATTGTTTAAAATAATTGAATAGTAAAATACTGTACATTTCACCAGAAACAGTAAAATTAACAGTTGAGTCAAACTCCTACCGCAACAGCAAAATCCCTCTCTTTATGAAAATAAAGTTTTGGTTGTTTGAGCTTACCGCATGCTGTAGAAGATTGTGTAAAAGCCATATATGGTTAGCTTTTGTTAACACAGGAAGGTCCCAAGATAACGGCAACTGGTTAACGGCAGCCCTCTGGTCCTCCGTCAGCTCACTGCTTGTTTTCATCTCAAGCTTAATAGATGGTTAAGACACGGTATATGAATATGATGACATGCATATGAGTATTCATGTAGCTTAGTTCATACTTTACATTGCGCTCCAAACCTACCAGCTGTATTGTCTCACGGATATCAATGTCTGCCACATCTTCCAGCACGATGGTCGCTGTCTCCCGGGAGCCACCTAACAAAACATGCAGAATTGCTGGGCTGACACCAGTCAGTGGAGGCCCACCATGAAGAAAGGAGTGACCTATCATCCTCCCTGCCATCTTGAACAAGTCACTCTGCACAAGCACTTGGGAGGTGGAAGGGATGAGGTGATCAGCTTGGCCCTCAAAAAGCATAGTGCTTGTTCCATTTCCTGCATGGAGAGCAATGGCGCATCTCACTTAATTATACAGGTTATCACATAGAAATGTAGACTTGAGTAAAGTTCATTATCTGTAAAGTCATTTGAAACATGCTTGTGATAAGGGACTACATAATTAAATTAGGAAACCGTCCAAAAACTTGCCAAAATCCATCAAGAATCCATTCTGCAACTTGTGCATCACTAGGCTAAAAAAATGGCGCTTCACACCCTCTCCAGTTGCTACATCACCTATAAAAAATATTGTTACTTGAAAATTGAAGGAACTAAGTATTTATTTAGGTACAATATTTGTAAAATGTAGTTACCTTCTAATCTGCAATGGAGTGGTCTGGCCCAATCTACTTTATGAACCTTGTAAAAGCTGATCAGTCTTCCTTCCTGATCTTCAACATCCTCTCTCATGTCAATTCTTACTTTCAGTGTTGGTTCATCCTCTTTTTCCTGAAGCAAATACCGTCTGTATAGTATTGCTGCCCTCTTTGGAACTTCAACCCTCTTCCAGGCTGAGAAATATTTCATAATTGCATTTGTACAAAGGTATAATATTTCAGTGGAAGTATCATTAACATTCTGTTTCTGGAAAAAAGTAAAAGAAATGTTAAGACACATGAAAACATACAGTCAGAAATTGCTGGTACTGGCCCTGATGGTATGGTTTGTGATGTGCCAGATGTCAAGTACCCATAACTGGGTGGACTAGCAAGGCTGCTTTCAGTGACAATTCTTGTGGAAGCCTCTGGTACGGAAGTGCTGTTTTCAGATGCAACCGCCATTATGGAATTCAGAGGAGAACTAGATGATAAAAATACATTTTGATGTTATTGACCAAAAAATCTTTTTATAAATGCATTACATCATCTATAATTATTAATAAAGCTAAAAGCGCATTTCATTGCATTATTTTATGAATGCATAACTCACCTAAATTCTGCATTTAAAAGAAAAAAGTAAATTACAAAGGAAGTGGTTGATTTCAGTCTGTGATGCAATTCTTATGGCCAAGATTGTAGTAGGACCATATTGGTGACTTTCTGAGCTATGTTGCAGCTCCTTCAGTGATAGTTTTAATTGGCGTTACAGGGCATTGTTTCACTTGCCATTGTGTAAAATAAAGTGTCAACTGTTGCCGATACTCCAGTGACATTACCTTTCCCCACATGAACTTGCATGGAGGGCCATCTCCTCAGCAGCAAACTGCTCTCCACATATTGGGCAAGAATCCTGGGGAGTCAGTGAGGTTTAGGATAACACAATTAACAAGGTTAATATGACACAATTAGATACATTAATATTACAGCCAAAACATGAAGCAAGGTGTTTAACCTTCTACACAGACTCCATATTTGAACTGTGTAGTTACTGCCAGCTTCACTGCATGGATATTAATGTAATGCAATTGGTAGGTTGTGAAAGCAAAGGCTATTAATTATTATTGATTAATTAGCTGGATCATTTTAAGTAAAGGTTTATGGATGGATGAGCACTATGATGGCCACACGGATGTGTGGCTACCGTGATCTATGCAGCACTTTAGTTATAATCAAGGCGCTGAGTGACATTCACACCAGGTATATTTCAGACATCAGGCCACTCTGACTATAGACGGACCGACTGACACTGACATCCACTTTTCACTTCCAATATCTCAAAAGTAACATCAGGGCCAGTACATTTTAGATACATTTGAATGACTGATTATAATAAATCAGATTAACATTACTGACAATTTATATTGAGAATTGAGTACTGCACTCAAGCAATGAGACTTAAGCATAGATTTTAGCTTTTGTGACTTTAATTTAATTCTTAATAATTGCTTACCACACAAATAATATCTGGTTGCTGGTCTTTCTCCTGTTCCGGCACAACTTCAAATTTCTACACAAGGAATGGGAAAAGTATCATAATTCTTTCTACAAACATGTAATATTCAACTCTAATATGCAGAACACAACACAAATACATGCATTATATGTTAATAGGTATAGCTTATTAAGCCTTAAACAACAAAAGGGAATCTATTGTTCTTTGCAACAATATTGAATCATATCACTTACATTATCATGACACTGACAGGATTCAATGTGGAAAGGCAGCAACTGAAGAGGAACTGATGTGCCACAGGTCATGCATTCATGTTTTGGCATATTCTGAAACTCCGGTGCATCATATGGCAAGGGGGTTGTGTCAATCTTTTCTTGAAGGGGGACAAGATAGATGATGTTCTTTCCATTGTTTGAGGAGGACTTCAATATTTTTGCTGTGTAGCCCTGGGAACCATGGGCCAGGGGAGTTGTCTTTCTTTGTCCACTGCCTCCTTTGAAAGAAGAAAAGCGCAAAAATGGAAATTCATTATTATTTCAAGTTTTACAATATGAAGTACTGAACTGGTATGGAGGCTCAAATCTTTTGCCCAGTGTAAATTAGCTCACCTGCAGCTTTTTGGAGAAGCCAACCGCCACGCAAATCTCGCAATTTAGGGTATTCCTCAAGTAGAACTCTGGTTATCTGAAGATCAAAAGACATGACTGAAAGTGTGTAATGATACCACATTCCATACACATAATGCTGGGGACTGGAATCAATCACTTTTTGCTATTGCTTGTCTTGTACTGCCTTTAATTTTTTTCATAGTGCTTAATGTTTTGACTTTGTAGCAGAAGTTAGGCTACTTAAGTACTATTCATTCAGTGCCCAAACCTCTTACTTTACATGTTTCTATAATTGTGTGTTTCTTTGCTATGCTGTAACGCTTGAAAAAAACAAAAAAAAATACAAAATTTTTTTAAATACAAAAAAATATACTCACTTTTGCTACAATCTAACATAAACTCAGCTACCCTATAACCTTCCAGAAGATATTTTATTCCAAAACTGCACATGCACCGTAGTTAAAAACCACAAACCACAGCATACATAACAATGTTTTGCAAAATTGCCACACTGATTCATAAATACTATAAACTTAATTAAAAAAAAACAAAAAAACAAATCTGAACAAAATCTTTCACGCGTGCTGCAATGTTTTGTTTGAATCCAAACCAGGACCTTTGTTGCATGTAATTTCACCTGATTTTTGTTGTTTGTCTCAAGTCACCTTTTTTTTTATAAATACTGTGTAATGAAATTCATTCACCGACAACATTTATGGTATTGCATCTCGATAATGTTACAATACCATAAACAAAAATGACGTACCTCCGTGTGATCAGCATCGTCACTAAGATGTACAGTTCTCCTTCCTAAAGCCCGCTTGCAGGAGCATGGTTTCGTCTTTTGGTGTCCTATCTGAGTTTTCTGGCTGCAGGCAGAACTGGAGTTCTATTACCTTAGAACATGTTGCTCTTGGAGGTTCAGGTGCATTTCTTTTATGGCGTGCCCGGCTTCCAGCATATATTGCTGGAAAAGATCTTTAAACAGGTTGAAAAATAAGGGGAGTGAAAGTGGACAAAAGTTGACAGAATCAGCGGTTGGTCTTGGAATATTTTTAAGAATGGCTGCATTTCAGTATTAGTAAGCACTTTACAATTAAATAACTGCATAGATTTGTCGAAGATTATTTTTTGAGGCTTTTCCCTTTATTATATTGACAGCGGATAGACTTGAAAGGGGGAGAAAGATGGGGGATGACACGCAGCACAGGGCCTCAGGACGGATTCGAACCCGGGCTGCTAAAGGACTCAGCCTACATGGAGCGCATGCTCTTACTGGGTGAGCTAGAGGCCGCCCCAAATGCATATATTCTTTGAGAATTGATGCCACCAGGATAAAATTAAGAAAGTAGCAATACATACTTCCGTTTGGTAATAAATACTAACTTTTTGATACAGGGCGTAACACTAGACAAAACTATGTTTTAACATCATTTCCTGTAATTTGTGGCTGTAAAAGGTTTGATAAACAATAAAGTAAACCAGGCCAGTATTGCAATTTATGATGTGTTTAAGTGTAAAAAATAAATAAAATAAAAATTAACTTAATTGCCATCGCTTTATGTGGTCCAAATAAAATCCTGGAATGGGATTCCTTTAAGCACATATTCACGCACCTTTGCATTGCCCGTTGAACAGGGTTGTTGACCTCGACGGAACTGCTAGTTCCAGCCTGAGATTCCATGGGCCTTAGTTCCAGAGAATTGCTAGGCCTTTCCACATTGGGATTTTGGAAGTTCCTGATGCAGCTGAGAAAACCTCTCACTGCGTTCTCAATTTCGGCATCATGTGGTTCCTGATAGAAAAATAAATAATGAAACACATGATGGCATAGACACTGTACCTTGCTCTTTAAAAAAAAAAAAAAAACACAGACATTGATATAATGTTACACACATTCATAATGGACGAAGAATGTGACAAATCTAAGGGTAGCCAAGGCTCAAAAGGGATTGGAGAATGCAACAAAAAAAAGAATACCAGACCCAAGGTTAACAATTAACCAACAAGTTTTAATAATGCAAAAATATTACCAAAAGTAGCAAACAAAGAGAAACAAAAGGGACTGGACCCTAGCCAAAAAGAAAAGATTGGAAGACGCTGGACCAACCTCGCAGTGAGCTGCAGCTCCCTGTATCTCCCCCTAAATTACCTAAAAGGGGTAACCTAATCCTAGAACAAACAAAAGAGACAAATAACTGAGCTACCATTAATCTCCAGCCCAAACTAACACAATAAACTAATTCCAGCACCTAAGTGTGTATGGAGGTTGGGAAACACAAACCTGCTTGTTGAGGAAAAAGGTGATGTGTGATCTCCATGTACCTCTGTCCCTTCCCTCTCTGCCTTCTTATCACCTCCCCCACTCTACCTGAGCACTGATTACGCTCAGGTGTGCAACGGGCAGAGGGAGGAGGGCAGAACGAGGGACAGAGAGAGACAGAGGAAGAAACAAGACACACACTAGTGTAATCACATGTAACACTGACTAGCTAGCTAACTGTTGTAAAAAAAAAAAAAATATATGAAAGAAATGTTGATTTTTTTCAGGTCTGTACGGTGGCCGACAGGGGCCACAGCCCTGCAACTTCAGAAAACACATGCAAATAGGCAAAACACAAGCAAATTAAGAAAACAACTTCATTAATTTGACAACATATATGCGCAGCATTCAGCAAACGCGCTGCATATACACAAAACACAACCAAATACACAAACGCGATGCATATACACACAACACAACCAAATACATAAACGCGCTGCAAATAAAAAACGATGCAAACAGAAAAGCACACAAACCACAAAAACAAATGCAAGTACAAAACGCGCTGCATAAAGAATCCACAACGGAAGTGCTCCAGGCCTCTAGGGGGAGCGCTAAGTGGAACAGCTGATTTTAGACCCCACAGAGCGAGCGAGCTGATGAGAGGTTTGTTAGGAAACGGGACCAAAAGTGAAGATAGCGGCGAGATAACAAGGTTAGTATTCATTTTAACATTTTGTCCTCCTCTTTTACAGTATTTTAACAGAGCAACAGGTTTACGTAGCTAGCTGCGGTGTTGACACTGACTTCTACAATAGTTTGCTAGTGACAACATCGTGTGCCTGATCTTTCATAGCTAACGTTAGTCCGCAGTGGTAAGGATAACTAACTACTTAACTGGGCACCTGAGTGTTTTGATTGCATTAAAAATAAATGTAAATTAATCTACGTTTAAGGGGCAAAACGAGAAGCAGAGAGTAGATAAATATCAGAGAGAGCACAGGGAGATTAGGATGAGAGAGAAGGGTTGAAGAAAAAAAGGATAAAATGTGAAGATGAAGGGTGAAAGGGGAAGGGAGCATAAGATCATTATTTCGCTCAAGGCGAAATAAATAGCAGGGAAAGGTGACAAGGAAAGAAAGAGGTGACAGAATTAAACTGAACACAGGGTAAATATCCATATACAGAAGATCAGCAGACACTTTTTGGTTTGAAATTTTAAATTGTGTTCTTTTTTTGAAATACTGTACACCTCCGCACTATGTGGCTTGTCTACTTCAATAACTAGCAGATTAAATGTGTTCTAAAATGCTCTGCAGGAAATATTAATGATGAAGGAATAGAAACAGAAATTAGCAAAGGTATGCCATTTTTAACAGCAACATTGTTTCTATTATTAAATATATCGCTCACATCTAGTGACATTTTCCATTTCCCTTACTTTCTGCAGATTTATGTTGGAGTAATGACGATGACAGGTGATTCCCTTAAACCTGTGAGAGGGAAGTCACTTCCCCTTGATATTCAACCTCAATGGTCATCTGATCAACTGCTGGCTGCTGTAAAGAAGCTGAAAGATTTTAACCAGGATATGGAAGATGGTTCACATGTTTTATTGTACCCTGATGCTCAGGAAGTTAGAAACATCCCAGGAACAGACCCCCCTTTACAGTGCAGAAATACAAGGAGGAAAATGGAAAGGCCTACCAAATAATAACAATGTACATTTGCACTGTTGTAGACTTTACAAACAGCTTCATGTTCTTCTTATTTTAACATTGTGAGTTGTTGCCAGGAAATCCAAAATTTCATCGTAGCTGTAGCCATCATGGAAATACTTTCTAATCAGATCCTCTTTTGTGGGGCTGTCTGAAGCTCGAGACACTTTACAGATAGAGGAGGTCTAGACCACTCTATAATGTACAAGGACCCAACAGTTCTAGTAGTTTCCTCCAGAGCAAGCAACAGTGGGACAGTGGCGAGGAAAAACTTCCTTTTAGGAAGAAACCTGGGACAGACCCAGACCCAGGCTCTTGGTAGGCGGTGTCTGACGACCGGTTGGGATTAGAATGAAGAGTGGCAATAACAGTCACAAAAAATAGTAGTTTGTAGTAGTTCTTTGTAGTAGTTCATGGCATAGCAGGGCACTCTGCGGTGTTCCAAGGCACAGCAGGACGTGGCTGGATGTAACATGGCATCGCAGGACGTGTAGCGGGACCATGGCGACAACTGCAACCATGATTTTGGAGCCTCCCTGATCCAAGGAAACATGCTGGGGGGGAAAAGAACATAAGGACTCCGGGGAATGACTCCCCAGAGCTAGGTTAGTAACAAGCATTTCGGGAGAAAAATATTAAACAGCAACATTTTTGACAAGGACAGGCTCCATAACATCATCCGGTCTACAGAGAAGATATTCAGCTGCAGTCTGCCATCTCCTCAAGACTTATCCAGAACCAGGAGTGCAGGAGAATTAGGGCAGGTCCCTCCCACCCTGGACATCTGTTTTAACCCCTTTCCTCTGGTAAAAAGTTGAGGTCTGTCATGACCAAAACCTCATGCTATAAGAACTATTTCTTGCCCATGGCAGTGAGACTAACAAACTCTCCTTGCCCTTAATTGGCTCAAAATCTGATTCAGATTTAATATTTAATTCTATGTACCAAGAACTACTACATTATTATAGATCTGTTAAAATGTTGAAATAAATCAGTCAAATCTAATCCTGACCTCTTCATATTTTAAACAAAATATGTATGAGCTAAAAGCTGGAAGTCTGAAATATTGACATTGATATGATGAATAAATCAACTAAATAACAAACATTACATAGCGATCATCACTAAATAAAGAGAAAGATTACATCAGAGGAATGTGAAATGTTTATTGTCTGCTGATCTTATATCTCTCTGTATATGAATGTTTACCCTGTGTTTTGTTTAATTATTTCACCTCTCTTTCTTTCCTTGTCACCTTTCCCTGATCTTTATTTCTTCCTGAGCATATCTAATGCTCCTTCCTCTTGTGCAAAGTTACCTCGCTGATCAATACAGTATTCTATCATATGTAGAGACGATTCAGAGAAGAGGAAACTAACGTTAATGCAATCAAAACACTCAGGTGCCCAGTTAAGTAGTTAGTTATCCTTACCACTGCGGACTAACGTTAGCTATGAAAGATCAGGCACACGATGTTGTCACTAGCAAACTATTGTAGAAGTCAGTGTCAACACCGCAACTAGCTACGTAAACCTGTTGCTCTGTTAAAATACTGTAAAAGAGGAGGACAAAATGTTAAAATGAATACTAACCTTGTTATCTCGCCGCTATCTTCACTTTTGGTCCCGTTTCCTAACAAACCTCTCATCAGCTCGCTCGCTCTCGTTCCGTGGGGTCTAAAATCAGCTGTTCCACTTAGCGCTCCCCCTAGAGGCCTGGAGCACTTCCGTTGTGGATTCTTTATGCAGCGCGTTTTGTACTTGCATTTGTTTTTGTGGTTTGTGTGCTTTTCTGTTTGCATCGTTTTTTATTTGCAGCGCGTTTATGTATTTGGTTGTGTTGTGTGTATATGCATCGCGTTTGTGTATTTGGTTGTGTTTTGTGTATATGCAGCGCGTTTGCTGAATGCTGCGCATATATGTTGTCAAATTAATGAAGTTGTTTTCTTAATTTGCTTGTGTTTTGCCTATTTGCATGTGTTTTCTGAAGTTGCAGGGCTGAGGCCCCTGTCGGCCACCGTAGTTAACTGTCTTTTAACAGGGGCTAAAGGAGGCGGTCACCAAGGATGGCAAAGCTAACGACCAGCAGGGAGACAGAGACCAAAGAGAGATGTTGAATACATTATTTGCTATATTAAAGATTGGCATTCTAACAAATGCTTTAAATAAACTGGTTTGTCTGTGTCATTAAGTGGGCGTGTGTATATAATATAAACTGTTTTTTCCGTTAAATTGTGACAAGGACCTGGTATTATCCAGATGCTATCTGTTGTAAAACTTCGTAAGGTTTACATGTATCTTTACTATAACATTTATTCAAACATTACTATATACTGTACACACAAATATATTCAACATGAAGGGCAATCAGACACAGCTGCCGATGATGGTGTTGCTTCCAGACTGTAGACAAGGAGAAAGTTTTAGGTTAGTCATCCAACCTGTCCTGGTAAGTTTACAGTTGTATTACAAGTATATTTAAGAATACAGAAAGTCCACTGTGTAGTTTTCTTCATTATGAACTGACAACTCTTGACCATTTAACACACTAACACCTACCTTTACTGTGTTAGCGGGTGTTTAATGGTGTTATGACTTTTCATACAGTGATTGACGCTTGTGTGTCTACAGTACTATTTAATCTTTCTCACTTGCAGTTTACTGCATGTCATACCTGCCTGTGGTAGCTCATTAGCTGGTAGCGTTTACCTTTTAGTTGCTGATCATATTTAGCATTTCTTGACCTGTAAAATAAGCTAATGTTATATGTATGCAGTAAACTACAAGCTAATTTTAACTGCTACTTTTTTTTTAAACATGTATACCTTACGAGTTATAAAAACAGATAGCATCTGAATATAATTGTTTGAAGTTTCCTCTGTACAGGTCACGATTTGATGGAAAAATAGACATTGAAAAACAGTTTATATTATATACACACGCCCAAGAACTTAATGACACAGACAAACCAGTTTATTTAAAGCATTTATTGTTAGAATGCCAATCTTTAATATAGCAAATAATGTATTCAACATCTCTCTTTGGTCTCTGTCTCCCTGCTGGTCGTTGGCTTTGCCATCCTTGGTGACCGCCTCCGTTAGTCCTTGTTAAAAGACAGTTAACACAAAAAGATGTTTACGTTATGAATGCTACAACACAACGTTATTACATGGGAAACTACTCATACATGTCAGCCTTCATTGAACGTTGCTAGTGAAGTTAACACGGTGCAGTGTTACCTCCCGTCTACAGATACAACCAGTGATAAACACACCAACTTTCTAAATCTCTGCTAACGTTACGCATATACGGTAACTGCATATGAAAAGAGATGAACATGCCACAGTACATTAAACTTTACAAAGACAGCAACCTAGCTAGCCGAATGTTAAATTACAGGTTCAGTTAGCTAACGTTACCTCGGGGTGTATCTACCTAATTATTATAGCAATTTGTACAAGCATTAAAGCGTTAAGCTTTACATTGATGTAAAACATTAACGTGATAACAAATGTACAGCACACACTAAAGATACTTACATTTAAATTATTTCACCGTCAGCGATGCCGCTCGAACTCCGGCTTAGGTCCGCTATTATTATTTTTAATGAGACGGCAAAGGCCCGCGCATAGGATTGTGGGTGATTTTGGACCGCGAAGGATACACATATGCATCCTTCTCTGTCTATGTGCAAAATTTTCAGAATGAAGGACTCAGTCCTTGGAGGAATTCGGAGGATTCTTGACATTGGAACGGTCCGTCGGCAGACGATGACGTGGCATCCTCCAAATTCTGGCTTTGGAGGATCCTTCCATGACATTGGGAAACAGCTACTGTCATGTTCAAGAAACCAATTTGAAATGATTTGAGCTTTGTGACATGGTGCATTATCCTGCTGGAAGTAGCCATCAGAGGATGGGTACATGGTGGCCATAAAGGGATGGACATGGTCAGAAACAATGCTCAGGTAGGCAGTGGCGTTTAAACGATGCCCAATTGGCACTAAAGGGCCGCAAGTGTGCCAAGGAAACATCCCCCACACAATTACACCACCACCACCAGCCTGCACAGTGGTAACAAGGCATGATGGATCCATGTTCTCATTCGGTTTACGCCAAATTCTGACTGTACCATCTGAATTTCTCAACAATAATTGAGACTCATCAGACCAGGCAACATTTTTCCAGTCTTCAACTGTCCAATTTTGGTGAGCTCTTGCAAATTGTAGCCTCTTTTTCCCCATTTGTAGTGGAGATGAGTGGTACCCGGTGGAGTCTTCTGCTGTTGTAGCCCATCCGCCTCAAGGTTGTGCGTGTTGTGGCTTCACAAATGCTTTGCTGCATACCTCGGTTGTAACGAGTGGTTATTTAAGTTAAAGTTGCTCTTCTATCAGCTTGAATCAGTCGGCCCATTCTCCTCTGACCTCTAGCATCAACAAGGCATTTTCGCCCACAGGACTGCCGCACACTGGATGTTTTTCCCTTTTCACGCCATTCTTTGTAAACCCTAGAAATGGTTGTGCGTGAAAATCCCAGTAACTGAGCAGATTGTGAATTACTCAGACCGGCCCGTCTGGCACCAACAACCATGCCACGTTCAAAATTGCTGATATCACCTTTCTTTTCCTAGTCTGACATTCAGTTTGGAGTTCAGGAGATTGTCTTGACCAGGA
>JAQOOF010001081.1:0-11921 GCA_029931835.1 Etheostoma nigrum | reverse complement strand
CTAAAGATTCCACAACCTCGCCGTCCTTTTCCACCCGACTGAAATACACACTTTATTAGCTTATTAGCCCCCTCTCTTGGCTTAAAATGACTCACCGCTGAACACGCTCCGTGGCCGCTGAACACGCTCCGTGGCCACTGAACACGCTCCGTGGCCGCTAAACACGCTCCGTGGCTGCTGAACACGCTCCGTGGCCGCTTGCTCTGTCCTCCGGTAACGTTAGCAGTTAGCAGAGTTTGCATGGTGGCGTTAGCCAGGACCAGGTCAAACTGGGCAGTTGATAACAACACACAGGCCAAAACACAAACCCAAATTCTTTCACGACAAAAGGAGAAAATACTGGCATTAGCATTGTTGTCAGAATTTTTTTTATTTCAACTTTGTTTAATATCTGATGATGCATTGGGGTCATTTTGGATTTATTACAGTAAAATATATTACATATTGGACGTTAAACTCACGGTGCATCCATATCTTGTGCATCCACCTTTAGACCCCCCGCCAGAATCACTTAATATGCTGCATTCAGTATGTTTCTCTCTGGAACATCATTAAACAGTACATGTACCACACTTCCTAATAACTTCATTGCTGATTTATTGTTGTAACTTTTCATAGTCTGGCATCGCCAGCCCTATCTCCACAATTCTGTGGCGTAAGGTCTGGCCATACCACATATACATTCTGGGATAGGAGGAAAAAACTCTCTGGGTTGTTTGCATTTCTTTGAACCAATCACAATCGTCGGAGGTGGCACTAAGCTCCGGACACAGCGACAGTGCCTCTGCTAAATAGTCTCTGGAAGGAAGTTTTGGTGGAACATTTGCACCCCGCAAAAGAAAATGCCACATACAAAATTAAATCAAGTTAACAGTTCACACAATACAGTAACGTGAGTTATTTCAATCAGCTGATACAGGGTTAAATCTCATTATCTCTTACCAGTGTATAGCCGTGTGTACTTCCTCCACAGCAGTCCCACCAATCAGTCCCAAAATGTCCCAGTTAGAGAGGAAATACCCTAAACATATTCATAATCTTTACAATCGTTCACTGAAAGAACCAAGTGTTATTGCATGATCCAAATTGTCTTGAAAACTTTTTTAGCATGTAGCTTGCTAGCTCAAAAGTTGTTGTTGTTGTTTTCCAAAGCGAACAGAGTTTGAGAACGTCAACACACAGAGAGAGGAAGATCAGGGACATCCACTACATGTCCATCGCCTTCAGGCAATTCTGGAAAATGGAATCCTGGAAATGTACTTCCATTGATCCAGACTATACTTTTTGTGTGTGTGTGTGTGTGTGTGGGTGTGGGTGGGTGTGTGGTGGGTGTGTCTCTCTCGCCACAGATGACCCTACCGTGGGGAAGCCTCTCCAGTCTGAAGCTGGACTGTCGCTCTCAGAGTGACGATGGGCCCATCATGTGGGTGCGACCGGGCGAACAAATGGTACCCACCGCTGACATGCCCAAGTCTCCATTCAAAAGACGCAGGTACTGCATTACCCCAGCTGCAAAGGCAACATATGAACACAGTCCCGGAACCACATGATAGAAACATAGTATATATTACACAGAATATACATAGATTTATGAGTTTAGGTATGCTTGTGAAAGTGTAGCCTTAATCTTTTTGTCTAGGTCCATGAATGAGATCAAAAACCTCCACTACCTGCCGAGGGCCAGTGAACCCAGGGAGGTTCTGTTTGAGGACCGGACTAAAGCCCATGCTGACCATGTAGGCCAGAGCTTTGACTGGCAGAGCACCGCTGCTGTGGGGGTCCTGAAGGCGGTCCACTTTGGAGAATGGTGAGTGTCTATTGTTTATTGATATGCCTTAACCAAAAATGTTGGGACGCAGTCATTAATGTTCGCAACGACGTAATGTGTTGAGAAACGCCACTGCAGTACGTCTGTGTGTTTTTACACTTCTTTGTATTGTGTTATAGGAACAACCGGCCTCGGATAACCAAAGATGCGGTGTGTTTCCAGGCGGGGGACTTCAGTGAAGTTGTCCAGAGGCTGCAGCTGGATCTGTACGAGCCCCCAGTATCTCAGGTACATTCTCCTTTAGGATGTTTATGTCAGGGAAGATTTCCTTGGTCCCCAAGAAATTACAAAACCACTAGTGTGATGAAGTCAAAATTTAGAAGACTGTCTTCAGGAAAAATTATAAAGAAGCTGGTGTGATGAATCAAGACTTTAATTCATGTTGCATAAGGAGGAGACTGAAGTTAATGCTTGTGCGTTGGTGTGCGCGTCAATCTCTTTACAAGAATAACAGGGCTGGTGTGTCTGTGAGGAGTGTGTGGTAGAGCGAATGAGAGAGTGACGGTTACCGACTCTAGAGTCAGAGTGAGATACACAAAGTGTCTCCCCTGTGCTTTCTGACCAGGGTGGGAAATGTGTAGCAGGAAAAGTTAACCCTCTCCTTGATTTCATGTTATTTATGGAGAAGGAGTACATTGATGTTAAAATGTGTCCATGTTGGCAGGACGGTCTTTCGCTGTGCGTTTAGTTGGTAAATGTGAGATGTTCGAGTCACACACGTCTCGTCTTCATATCAGAAACACAGAAATTAATTTGACCCTATTCACGCCCGCTTTATCAGTGGCTACTAGTGGGACTGCTGGGATTGTAGATAATAAAATTCAACCCCCTTTGGCGGGTGGTCGGGTGGTTGGGTGTTAATTTCAAGCCCTGGTCTCAGCCTAATGCTTTAGTGTTTATTGCGCCATTTGATGTCACAAAGACGATAAAGGAACGATATATTGTGCAGCCCCAGTACAAAGATCTAAAATCTCTCTCTGCACAAGTTAATTTCCCACACTTCACATCACATGTTAGTTTGGCCATTGTACTCCAGATAGCATGTCCTGCTAAAATGTTAAACATGAAACGACTGTGTGTCTCCGTGCAGTGTGTCCAGTGGGTAGACGATGCCAAGCTCAACCAGCTGAGGAGAGAAGGCATCCGTTACGTCCGTGTCCAGCTGTGTGACGACGACATTTACTTCATCCCGCGGAACGTCATCCACCAGTTCAAGACGGTGTCTGCAGTCTGCAGCCTGGCCTGGCACATCCGCCTCCAACAGTACCACCCAGAGGGGAAGGACAGGGAGGAGGAGCAGCGGCCCAGTGATCTTAGCCACACCTCAGGGCCATTCTCCTTCTCCACCCCTGCCAGGCCTGACCCCACCGTAACCCCCTGTGCCCGGCCACAGGGAGACAACACCCAAGGGGGTGTGGCCAAGACTGAAGAACCAGAGTTCCAGAGGCCTGCAACACCTCCCCAGGAGCCTCAGCCGGCCCCTCCACAGCCCACCAAATTTGCTCACTTGCCCTCAAGACACCAGAATCCCCCCCTTTCCTTTGAACCAGTCCACTCTGGATGTACACCTTCAAAGGAGCCCAACCTTCCAAAAGCTTCCGACCACACAGCGGGGTTCCCGAAATGACCCCCCCTCCCCATCTCTGCCCACTGCAAAGGAGCGTATGAGAAGGAATCGTCGACTTACACTGACATCTGAGTTAATCATACTTTGTTTTTTTTTATCTTTAAATGTTGATAGAATGTTCCCGTATGTTTTTCAGCCAAAGGGACTTAATGGGACTATGTAATACATTTTGTTCTTTTTTTGATAGCACCTGAACTCTCTATTGTCTCATTTAGACAGTGTGTATCATGTAAAGAAACTATTCATTTTAGACTAACAATATGAGTTGTCACACTAAAGCTTGATATATGGTTCTGCGTTGATTCTACGCTGTACTGTAGTTACATGTATTTACAGACTTGCTTTACCACAGACGCACACACACGCACACACACACAGGCTCTGCTATTCTCTTAAAGAGGTACTCTAGAACGACGCAGACACACTAGCGTGGATCTGCTACACTAGGAGTGTAACTATATATCAAGTTTTACTGTAAGAAACCCATTTTTATGTATTTTCAAGGTTTTGTTGTTTCTTTAGTTATGACGTCTATGGCAGTTAGAATGATTGTTTACATATATAATATATGACTACTCTGGAAGCATGATATTTACTGTTCTATTCATGTCACTGACAGGGGCATGTAGACTAACCTTACCCAGAAGATACAGTCTACTTAGTTTTATAGATTGAAGACATTGTCTTTTGTCTGGGCCTTTGTCATTAAAAAAAATAAAAAGCTCCAAATTAATATTAAATTTCCTGGATTGGTTACAGCTGGATAAAAAACAACATTGGTTTGAAACCTGGGAGCTTAAAATGATCTAATTAAACTAAAATATATATAATATATTATTATGTTATAATAATATAAAAATGTGTCAGCTTTATAAGTTGTTTATACGCTTCCCTTTTTCTTACTGTTGATATTGTATTTGATTATTTATTTTTCTTAAGACTGAGCTGAACATATGAACACAAGTTCATAACCAATGATAAATATTTAAGACTATTATCTTAAATTACGGGCGCCTCCAAAAAACAAAGGAATTATGGCTAATGGACTAATGCAATAATGGTTTCAATCTTTTCTTCAGGGGTGGAGTATGTCTTCAAATTGTGGAGTGTAAATATGTTGATGTTACAGCTGGGAATATGTGAATGCTCTCGTTGCACTGCAGTCATTTTCTTATTGGACATGAATTCATTCTCACCTTTGGTTTTAGCAGGTGATGTCTCTGTGAGGGGGGATGAAGGCATCGTCGTAGTGGGTTACTGTGGTTGTATGTGAATGTAATGGTGTGATACTGCGAATTCCTGTTTCTTTGTCATAGTTGCAGCAAAGTCCGAAATAAATAGGAGGCCTACAAAATGATCCAAGACTGAAGCGTTGTCAGTGAATTCCGCTTTCCTTTCCAAGCAATCTGTCCTAAAATATCTTCTAACTTCCCGTTGAACATGGTCGCTGGAGGTTTCTGATCAGAGATTTCATCTCAACCTCCCAGAGGCCTTTATTTTGTAGTTTTCTGTAAGGAAGTGATACTGCCTTTGCTTTACCGTGGCACTAACCACATCTCTGTTCCTTGTTATGTATACAGTTTGCCTCACTTAATACGGCGAGGTTTATTTGTTATAGAGTAGAATGGTTAGGGCTGGGTGTCAACAATTCCACAACCGATACCAATACCGTGACTTGATACTAGTTCCTGAACTTTTTTCGATACAATTTTAACAACAAAAAAAAGCCAACATTAAACATTACGACACAAATCTTTTTCTTCATTTTTTTAGCCCCTACTGTCTGTCTCTGTGTAGTCTCCTACTGCCAAACCTTCTTCCACAGCGCAGCATCGGAGGGTCTGGCTAGACCACACAGCTTACACAGTGTCAAATGTGGATTTGCTACAATTAAGATAAGTGCATGTGAATTGCTGTGAATGCCTTTTTAAATAAGACTTGTGGCATGTGTTTTTAGGATTTTAGTGTTTGCATGTTTTTTTTCTTTTTATTGCATGCTTAAGTTTTATTTACAACTTTTTTTATTGCATGAACTGTTAAAATTATACCACCTTTGCGAAGACTGGAGCTCCTCCCTTTTTAATTAGACCTAAACGAGCTCAAGGCAGGACAATGGAAAACACCTGAGCTTAATGCAGAGCAGGTGTAGTAGGGGAACTGGCCAGTGAAAAGGGAGGAGAAACAGACAGGGACAGGTGGCAGACAGGAGACACGCTGCAGACAGAGAAGGTGTGATGCTGAGGAGCAGGGGGACTCGGAGGGCCAAGGGCAGGGAACAGCTGAAGCGCTGGGCCAGCTCATGCCCCGACAAAGCTCGGGTCGTGCCCAGGCGGAGGTGGCGGGGCGATGCACAGAACGGAGCAAGGGAACTTCCCTGTCCTCTGGGAGAGTGTGTAGAAAAGAACTGTTTTTGTGTCTTGTTTGAGAGCTCCCTTTGTTCTTCCTCAGCGTCGGCCGGGTGGAACATGCGACGAGGACAGGCGAGAGAAAGAAAGAGCCCAGGCTTCCCTGGGCGGAACCGGCCATTCTTGAGAGCAACCGAACTACAGACTGTAACAAACACTGGGGACTAGCAGCAAGGAGATCGCTTTTAATACGCAGTTTGTTTAACTTTTATTGATGTTTTTTTAGCTGTTTTACAACATTTAACTTGTTTTAGATTAAACTTCTTGGTCTGTGTCGTATTTGTCAGTGGAAGGACTTTTGCTGGTATTTTAGTTTGACGCCCCAGCATTCTCGCCGGGGTGTGACACATGCTCTGGTTTATTGTTATATTGTAGTTATGTCTTCAAACCAATCACTATTGTAATGGGTAGCGCTAAGCGCCTGCAAAGTAGCCCCTTAAAGGAACTTGTTGTGGTGGAACATGTGTATGTTCAAAAGTTGTCTAGCTAGCTGTCTGGATTTACCCTGCAGAGATTGGAGAAGCAGTTAGCCATAGTCCTAAGAAATCCACCAGAGTTTAGAATTACAACACAAAGAAAGCGGAAGTCAACAGCCATCTGTCCGAAAAGGACATATGGCAGCATTTCCAGTGGCACCAGAGTATTCCCGGAAGTGGAACATCGTGGATATAAACTATGAGACTCATTGTGCAACCTAGAGTGGGTGTCTCTATGACGTAACGTTAGACAGCCAATCAGCAGCATTATTAAATATGGTGAGAAGCATGCTGCTTATTGGCTCACTGATGCTGATGAGATGTGCTCCTTAGGTATTTAAAGGTTCAGTAGGTAACTTTTGTAAAAATGTATTTTTTAGATATTTGTTAAAACTGTCACTATGCCCTGACAGTAGAATATGAGACAGATAATCTGTGAAAAAATTAAGCTCCTATGGCTCCTCCCTGTGTCCCTGATGCCATTTGGCAGAAATGCACCGCTCCCGGTCAAAACAGCCAATCAGAGCCAGGAGGACTGTCTTAGCAGTGTCAATCACTCTCGTGTACGCGCTGCTCATAACCCTCCCCCTCCCCCTTCCCCCCGCACAGCGCGTACCGTGTTCAAGCTCAAGATTGCCAGTGTGCTGCAGCTGTGCTAATCACGGAGAAACAACTTTTCAGGAAAACTGCCAATTTCTCGAGTGACACCTGCTCAGAAAACAAAGACGGGGAAACAGAAGAAGACCGATGACGAAAAGCGAGCTAAAAAGAAAGAATTAAACCGAGCCCGAAATAAAACGAGGGTCAACCTCGTAGTGGCTTTTCAGAGGCGGAGGGAGCTACGCCTCCTGAAAGGATTCAACACGGATTCAATCAGAGCTAGCCACATTTCTGCTTGACATGTAAGTATCCCTGCTGGATTTGTTTCATTTATTAATAACTAGCTACACAACTAAGCTAGCGATGGTTACAGTATCGCTGGTGATAGCGCAGATCTCATTTACTCTGTAGCTTGTTGCTAGCTAAGTCTAACAGTTAGCTTGTTAGCTTGTAGCACGGCAGGAATGTTGTAGCTAACTCGTTCACCCTCAGTATAAGCAATATTGTTTCGATACCTACATTTAGTAAGCCTAAATGTGTTTTTGTCGATCACAATTAAATGCAGCTATGGTGAAACTACTTTAATTGTGCGCTGTCCTTGCCCCTGTTTCTTCCCCCTCTGTCTAACACAGATGTCTAACTTCTAATGTCTGACACACATTCTTTATGCTCCTTCAACAGGTCAGACATGGCCCCAGACACAGAGGCACGTGAAGGAATCGTCTTTCAGTCCAAATCAAGATGTTCAGTATTTCCTTGTGTGTACTTTGCAAAAAAAGCTGATTTATTTGACCCATATGCAAAATAAAACCTAAGACATATTTCTAAGATGTTGTTATTCCTTGGCTTAGTGAGCTTCCTCAGTGATTCATCCTTCATACTGAAAGTTTAGTGTTTTAAATTGATCCAAAAGGTAATTCAGTAATGTACTGTGTAAAGTGCTGCTTTTGTTCTCACAAATGAGCAATTACATAAACATTTTTAATCCCTTTTTTATTGAAAAATATTTCCAAAACTTTTAATAGAAATATTTTAAATAAGCAATTTTTTTACATAAAGTTTTAAAAGCACAGCACACAACAGCTATACCCTCCTCAGAATAAATCCCTTGTATTGTGTGGAAAGCATCGGTGGCCCTGCTTACTAGCCTGCGCGTTCACGGCAGGCTCGAGGAGCTGTGGAGGGGGGGGCTGTAGCGCAGCAGAGAGCAAAGGGGAGGAGCCTGGAAGGTGTGCTTGTTCAAATTTTTAGGCTAAGTCCACGTTTCCTCAAAACTACCTACTGCAGCTTTAAATGTGGTAGTGAATGAGAAGGCACATTTCGATACTTGACTCTAAGGAGGCAATTCAGTACGGAAGTTCAGTACCCAGCCCTAAGAATCGTAAAATAAGGATTGGCCACGCAGCCATACTGCAGCTTGTGTTTTGTTTTTTATAATTATTAAAACTAGTGCTCACATGATTTTTTTTTTTATTTTACATCTGCATGTTGCCTGGAAGAGACAATTACTACGTAACATACAGTACATACTTACGGTGGCCGACAGGGGCCACAGCCCTGCAACTTCAGAAAACACATGCAAATAGGCAAAACACAAGCAAATTAAGAAAACAACTTCATTAATTTGACAACATATATGCGCAGCATTCAGCAAACGCGCTGCATATACACAAAACACAACCAAATACACAAACGCGATGCATATACACACAACACAACCAAATACATAAACGCGCTGCAAATAAAAAACGATGCAAACAGAAAAGCACACAAACCACAAAAACAAATGCAAGTACAAAACGCGCTGCATAAAGAATCCACAACGGAAGTGCTCCAGGCCTCTAGGGGGAGCGCTAAGTGGAACAGCTGATTTTAGACCCCACGGAACGAGAGCGAGCGAGCTGATGAGAGGTTTGTTAGGAAACGGGACCAAAAGTGAAGATAGCGGCGAGATAACAAGGTTAGTATTCATTTTAACATTTTGTCCTCCTCTTTTACAGTATTTTAACAGAGCAACAGGTTTACGTAGCTAGCTGCGGTGTTGACACTGACTTCTACAATAGTTTGCTAGTGACAACATCGTGTGCCTGATCTTTCATAGCTAACGTTAGTCCGCAGTGGTAAGGATAACTAACTACTTAACTGGGCACCTGAGTGTTTTGATTGCATTAACGTTAGTTTCCTCTTCTCTGAATCGTCTCTACATATGATAGAATACTGTATTGATCAGCGAGGTAACTTTGCACAAGAGGAAGGAGCATTAGATATGCTCAGGAAGAAATAAAGATCAGGGAAAGGTGACAAGGAAAGAAAGAGAGGTGAAATAATTAAACAAAACACAGGGTAAACATTCATATACAAAGAGATATAAGATCAGCAGACAATAAACATTTCACATTCATCTGATGTAATCTTTCTCTTTATTTAGTGATGATCGCTATGTAATGTTTGTTATTTAGTTGATTTAGTTAATTCATCATATCAATGTCAATATTTCAGACTTCCAGCTTTTAGCTCATACATATTTTGTTTAAAATATGAAGAGGTCAGGATTAGATTTGACTGATTTATTTCAACATTTTAACAGCTTCTATAATAATGTAGTAGTTCTTGGTACATATAATTAAATATTAAATCTGAATCAGATTTTGAGCCAATTAAGGGCAAGGAGAGTTTGTTAGTCTCACTGCCATGGGCAAGAAATAGTTCTTATAGCATGAGGTTTTGGTCATGACAGACCTCAACTTTTTACCAGAGGAAAGGGGTTAAAACAGATGTCCAGGGTGGGAGGGACCTGCCCTAATTCTCCTGCACTCCTGGTTCTGGATAAGTCTTGAGGAGATGGCAGACTGCAGCTGAATATCTTCTCTGTAGACCGGATGATGTTATGGAGCCTGTCCTTGTCGAAAATGTTGCTGTTTAATATTTTTCTCCCGAAATGCTTGTTACTAACCTAGCTCTGGGGAGTCATTCCCCGGAGTCCTTATGTTCTTTTCCCCCCCAGCATGTTTCCTTGGATCAGGGAGGCTCCAAAATCATGGTTGCAGCTGTCGCCATGGTCCCGCTACACGTCTCTGCGATGCCATGTTACATCCAGCCACGTCCTGCTGTGCCTTGGAACACCGCAGAGTGCCCTGCTATGCCATGAACTACTACAAAGAACTACTACAAACTACTATTTTTTGTGACTGTTATTGCCACTCTTCATTCTAATCCCAACCGGTCGTCAGACACCGCCTACCAAGAGCCTGGGTCTGGGTCTGTCCCAGGTTTCTTCCTAAAAGGAAGTTTTTCCTCGCCACTGTCCCACTGTTGCTTGCTCTGGAGGAAACTACTAGAACTGTTGGGTCCTTGTACATTATAGAGTGGTCTAGACCTCCTCTATCTGTAAAGTGTCTCGAGCTTCAGACAGCCCCACAAAAGAGGATCTGATTAGAAAGTATTTCCATGATGGCTACAGCTACGATGAAATTTTGGATTTCCTGGCAACAACTCACAATGTTAAAATAAGAAGAACATGAAGCTGTTTGTAAAGTCTAGAACAGTGCAAATGTACATTGTTATTATTTGGTAGGCCTTTCCATTTTCCTCCTTGTATTTCTGCACTGTGAAAGGGGGGTCTGTTCCTGGGATGTTTCTAACTTCCTGAGCATCAGGGTACAATAAAACATGTGAACCATCTTCCATATCCTGGTTAAAATCTTTCAGCTTCTTTACAGCAGCCAGCAGTTGATCAGATGACCATTGAGGTTGAATATCAAGGGGAAGTGACTTCCCTCTCACAGGTTTAAGGGAATCACCTGTCATCGTCATTACTCCAACATAAATCTGCAGAAAGTAAGGGAAATGGAAAATGTCACTAGATGTGAGCGATATATTTAATAATAGAAACAATGTTGCTGTTAAAAATGGCATACCTTTGCTAATTTCTGTTTCTATTCCTTCATCATTAATATTTCCTGCAGAGCATTTTAGAACACATTTAATCTGCTAGTTATTGAAGTAGACAAGCCACATAGTGCGGAGGTGTACAGTATTTAAAAAAAAACACAATTTAAAATTTCAAACCAAAAAGTGTCTGCTGATCTTCTGTATATGGATATTTACCCTGTGTTCAGTTTAATTCTGTCACCTCTTTCTTTCCTTGTCACCTTTCCCTGCTATTTATTTCGCCTTGAGCGAAATAATGATCTTATGCTCCCTTCCCCTTTCACCCTTCATCTTCACATTTTATCCCTTTTTTCTTCAACCCTTCTCTCTCATCCTAATCTCCCTGTGCTCTCTCTGATATTTATCTACTCTCTGCTTCTCGTTTTGCCCCTTAAACGTAGATTAATTTACATTTATTTTTAATGCAATCAAAACACTCAGGTGCCCAGTTAAGTAGTTAGTTATCCTTACCACTGCGGACTAACGTTAGCTATGAAAGATCAGGCACACGATGTTGTCACTAGCAAACTATTGTAGAAGTCAGTGTCAACACCGCAGCTAGCTACGTAAACCTGTTGCTCTGTTAAAATACTGTAAAAGAGGAGGACAAAATGTTAAAATGAATACTAACCTTGTTATCTCGCCGCTATCTTCACTTTTGGTCCCGTTTCCTAACAAACCTCTCATCAGCTCGCTCGCTCGTTCCGTGGGGTCTAAAATCAGCTGTTCCACTTAGCGCTCCCCCTAGAGGCCTGGAGCACTTCCGTTGTGGATTCTTTATGCAGCGCGTTTTGTACTTGCATTTGTTTTTGTGGTTTGTGTGCTTTTCTGTTTGCATCGTTTTTTATTTGCAGCGCGTTTATGTATTTGGTTGTGTTGTGTGTATATGCATCGCGTTTGTGTATTTGGTTGTGTTTTGTGTATATGCAGCGCGTTTGCTGAATGCTGCGCATATATGTTGTCAAATTAATGAAGTTGTTTTCTTAATTTGCTTGTGTTTTGCCTATTTGCATGTGTTTTCTGAAGTTGCAGGGCTGTGGCCCCTGTCGGCCACC
>JAQOOF010001080.1:0-11934 GCA_029931835.1 Etheostoma nigrum | reverse complement strand
AATAAACAAAAACATTAAAAGCACAATGGAGCGTAATCCAGAGGCGGCCATCTGCGGCGCCATCTTTAGATTGGTGATGGTGATCAGTTGACAGCTCTGCCCCTCTCTTCACCCGAGTGTCCAAAACATACGGCCTCAGATCAGATGAAACGATTATAAAATCGATCATTGACCTTTGGCCTAGGGTGCTCTGGTACCACGTACACTTATGAGCATCCCTATGTTCGAACATGGTGTTTGTTATGGACAATCCATGACTAGCACAGAAGTCCAACAACAGACAACCACTCTGGTTCAGATCAGGGAGGCCGTTCATCCCAATCACGCCTCTCCAAGTATCTTCATCATCACCCACGTGTGCGTTGAAGTCCCCCAGCAGAACTATGGAGTCCCCTACTGGAGCCCCATACACCGGGGTAAACTCCAACGCAGCGGCGCTCAGCCGGGGGCTTGTGAGTATTTCTGTGAGCTTCTTCGGGCTGGCGCTCGCTGACGAGCCCGCCGTCTGGGCCTGGCTCCAGACGGGGGCCCCGGGCTTCCTCCGGTCAGGGTCCCTCGATCTCTTCCTTGTTTTATCATAGGATTTTTGAACCATTCTTTGTCTGGCCCCTCCCCTGAGACCACTTTGCCATGGGAGACCCTACCAGGAGCACAAAGCTCCAGACAACACAGCCCTCAAGTTCATAGGGACACACAAACCTCTCCACCACAATAAGGTGATGGTTCATTGGAAGTCTGTGGTGTAAAAGGTGAACAGAAAAGGAGACGGCACAGTCCCCTGTGGGGCCCCCGTACCACTCACCATCACATCAGACAGAACACGGTCCAGGCGGACAAACTGTGGTCTGTCTATCAGGTAGTCAGTGATCCAGGAGACTATGGATGCACTGCCACCCATCACCTGCAGCTTCTCACCTAGTAGCAGGCTGGATGGTGTTGAATGCACTGGAGAAATCAAAAAATGTGATTCTCACAGTGCCACCACCACAGTGGCACTGTAAGCATCCTTAGCATTTGCATACAGAAGGTCCAAAATTGCATTGTCTCTTGTGGGGCAGTTAATATATTGTTGAAAATCCAGGAGGGATTTTTCCAGAGAAACATGATAAAAATCCCCAGTGATAACGATGTAGGCATTGGGATGCTGCGTCTGGAGTTGTAGGACAGTGGTGTGAATGACGTCAGCAGCTGCCTCCGCATCAGCAGATGGTGAAATGTTGACAGCTGTCATTATGGCGGACGTAAACTCCCTTGGTAAATAAATAAGGACGAAACCCCGTAGCCAGCAGTTCAATGTCCGGGCAACAGAAACGTTCCTTCACATTCGCATGTCCGGGATTGCACCACTTTTCACTCACATACAACCCCCCCTCCATTCTTGTTACCACTTTCTAACAACGTCCCTATCCGCCCGAACTGGGCCTTATGTTTTATTCCTCCTCTGCAACCCCGGCGTCTCCTTTGTAGTTCCTTCAGGATTTCAGGTTTGGCCCCCAGCAGCAGCACAGGTCCACACAGCGCTATCAGCTGATCACGTGTGTAGACAATAGCTCCGCTGCCTTGTGCGTAACACGCAAATACAAAAAGTGTTTAAAGTAAGACTAGAACTAAAAGAAAAGTTGACAGACGCCATCTCAACACAGATATTCTGAATGACAATAAAAAAACTAAAAAACACTTAACCCTCATGTTGTCCTTGGGTCAAATTGACCCGTATTCCTATATTAAAACCCTGTGAGACCGAGAGGCTCGCCCACGATCAAAAAATCACCTCTGATTCATAGTTTAATAACTTTTAAACAATACAACGCAGTCACTCACCAAAAGTTGCTCCGGAATCCTGACGAATTAGCCTTTACGGCGGTCTTTTCCGTGTCCTTTTAGCCTCTACAGGTGATTTTCTATCCAGCCTGGAACTTCCAGCCTCTTTAGGGGTTGTTGGGCTTTAAATCCATACCTTTAAATCCCAGATTAATCCACTTTATGTCCATAATTCATTGCGTTTTCGCTCGATTCTGCCGCTACCTCGCTGCTCCGTCTCTCGTCTGTGTTTACAGGAAGTACAGGCCCCAGTATGCCCATATATGGGAGATATCAGCCAAAGAGTATGGAGGCTGAAAGATTCCAACCCTCCCAACACTTCCTACTTTGCCAACACTTCCTGTCAACGTGTCTAGCATGCAATCAAAGGTGCTATAGTGGAACAAGATAGATATCTACTGTTTTATAGAGGAAATGGCCTCATTGGTTTGAGATATGGCATATATTTGCATTATATATTATATATTTGGGCCTTTTTTGAAGAAATGTAAATAGTATGTGCTTTATATGAGTTATAATGTTTATTATGTCTATTTTTGCATATAGAAGAACTGTTTTAGACACACAAATGCTTGTGTAGCATTGTTGTGGGTGTAATATCAATAAATATGACATTATTATGTTATTATTGGCATAGGTAAATGTCATGAGGGCAAAAGCGTCTGGACTTTTTTTGAAAAAATGTCTGTATTTTGTCATCTGTAAAATTTATAATGATTATTTCTTCACAGTGTGACTCCCAAGACATATGTGAAGTGTTTTAGAGAGTAAAATGGCTTAGGTTTTACCTATATGTCTGTGATATCAATACATATCTGGAAGAGTCATGTTCCGTTTTATTTATTTATTTGTCTTTAAGGTCCTACAACCATTTTTAACATTCAAGTGACCTCATTGCAACCCAAATATTCTACTAACCCAGTTTGTCCTGAAAAAAATGATGTTCATATCTTCACTGTAGACAACAGGGTTGATGTTTTATTGGCTTTTATATAAAATAAATCCAGACGGAAAATGAACTGTAAAAATGGCCTCAGGGCTCAGAGGGTACCCAAAATAACATGATTGATTCCACACAACGTTCTTTGGCAAGTACAAATCTCTACTTTCATTTGGGGCGTCTTATTCAATTTCATAGCATTTGAGAAAAAATCAGCATCAGTAGTTTCAGCAAGTGCCTCAAAGCAACATATGTTTATGCTCAAGTATATGCTTAAGAGCCCTCTATAGAGTGAGAAGGATTGGGTCTAGAAAACATTTGACTAATACAGACAGCTGTTTCCCCATTTCCAACCAACTGTATTTTTTTAAGCACAACTATGGTTGTTTCCTAACCTTAACCACGTTGTTACTGTAACCGTGACAATGAAGCTCCCGTAACTTTAATAATGTACTAATTTTAAGCCAGCAAGGGTACAAGTGGCCGAAATGGGTTTCCTCAGGAGGGTGGCTGGCGTCTCCCTTAGAGATAGGGTGAGAAGCTCAGTCATCCGAGAGGAGCTTGGAGTAGAGCCGCTTCTCCTTTGCGTCGAAAGGAGCCAGTTGAGGTGGTTCGGGCATCTGGTAAGGATACCTCCTGGGCGCCTCCCTAGGGAGGTGTTCCAGGCACGTCCAGCTGGGAGAAGGCCTTGGGGAAGACCCAGGACTAGGTGAAGGGATTATATCTCCAACCTGGCTTGGGAACGCCTCGGGATCCCCCAGTCGGAGCTGGTTGATGTGGCTCGGGAAAGGGAAGTTTGGGGTCCCCTACTGGAGCTGCTGCCCCCGCGACCCGATACCGGATAAGCGGATGAAGATGGATGGATGGATGGATAATTTTAAGCCAAGCCTTAACTTTAGCATTTATCAGGTTTATTTTCCAACAGTGATTTAGTATTGTTTTGAAAGGCACAGATACAACAACTGATGTTGTTCAAAAACCGTGAATGAGTTTGAGTGGATTCTGACAGGAATGATTAGAATAGTAATTGTGACTCAGTAGTTCATAGTTAAGTTCAAAACTAAGTTCCATCCACATTTAATAGATTGATGTGTTGAGTGGGGGGAACATGAATTCTGATTGATCTCTACTGACCAGCAGATGCATTCCATCTGTGGGTTAGATGAATACATCCTTTAAAATAAATCAACAGAAGTGATATGCTGCTGCCAGTCAGTTGAGAGCACTTCAGAGGCACCAGGCAAGTTTATTTTGTTCCCTTCCTATTACTTAGAGTGGATGCCTCCTCTACAGCTCATTTATCTCTCATCTTGGTGCTATGGGTTTGAATGCAGACCTAGTTTTAGCACAATCAGTCACAGAAATTACTTGTGCTGGAACTTGATACAAATTAAATGGAGGCAGTTAATATTGGTTCAGGCAACATAATCTTGACAAAACAGTCCTGTTGTTGCAATACAAAAAAATTGTTATGTTCCATCTTGATAGCATAAGATAAAACTGATTTGAAATTATTGGACATTGGTGATTTTTGTCTCTGATTCTGATATCTATATGACACTGATATCTGAGACAATAGTGTCTGTCCTGTATTTCATTGTTGTTGTTTTTTGTGTATTTTTTTTTAAAGATTTAGGCCTTTGTTTCTATAGGACAGCTTAGACTTGAAAGGGGGGGATGACATGCAGCAAAGGGCCACAAGTCGGAGTCGAACCCCTGGCTTCTATGTCGAGGAGTAACCCTCTATGTGTGCCCACTCCACCAGGTGAGCTACCCAGGCACCCCATTGCATTGTGTTTTTAGCTATTGTTGTCTCAGCGCTGGCTTTAATTTACTCTACCGACCTGACGAGCCCCCTTAGGTTTCCTCAACAATTAGTGAACCAATTTAGGCTCAATCTTCCAGTACATTAGTGTTTATTAGTACAACCACAACTATCTCCCACCACTTATAGGACAGGTTCGGTTTTGCCATGTGAAAACGAATGAAGATTAGGATTCAAGATACAGGCAGTTTAACCTTTGGTTACGATTTAGCAAGTAAAACAATGTGGTTTATGTTGGGGTTGTAGTAAATGCATTTGAAAGCAAACTACAAATTAGAATCAGTGTTTACGTTTAGATATAATTGGGTTTGCAACCTTGATTTACTGAAGTTAATAGAAAATATGTGTGACCATTTATCACCTACACCAGTTGTGAAATCTTGCCTCAAATGAAAATAAAAGTGTCAGGTTGTGTCCAAACTGGACTTCTTGTTTCATATTTCATCTTCTCACTTGTATCGCTGACAACAAAATCAACGCAAACCCTTACTGTGTTTAGCTGGTGAGCTATTGTTAGTGTGAGCCTTGCCTAAAGGTTCTCACAGACAGTTCCTTAGCTCAGTAGAAAAGCCTAGCCTTTTGATTTTGGTTGAAAAAGAAGGAAGGCACCGTTTTTATAGCAGCATTTCACATGTTTGTTCACCGTCTACATGAAGTGTAAAAATTCCTGATGAGGTTTACCGTTTTGGTAGAGAAAGAACCTGTGTACTATAATTCATATTTTTGCCATTTGTTGTTTTGTAATGGCTTTTGAAATACAGTGGGTACGGAAAGTATTCAGACCCCTTTAAATTTTTCACTCTTTGTTTCATTGCAGCCATTTTCCAAAAATCAAAAAAGTTCATTTTATTTCTCAGTAATGTACACTCAGCACCCCATCTTGGACAGAAAAAAACAGAAATGTAAAAATTTTTGCAAATTTATTAAAAAACAAAAACTGAAATATCACATGGTCATAAGTATTCAGACCCTTTGCCGTGACCCTCATATGTAACTCAGGTGCTGTCTATTTCTTCTGATCATCCTTGAGATGGTTCTACACCTTCATTGGAGTCCAGCTGTGTTTGATTATACTGATTGGACTTGATTAGGAAAGCCACACACCTGTCTATATAAGACCTTACAGCTCACAGTGCATGTCAGAGCAAATGACAATCATGAGGTCAAAGGAACTGCCTGAGGAGCTCAGAGACAGAATTGTGGCAAGGCACAGATCTGGTCAAGGTTACAAAAAAATTTCTGCTGCACTTAAGGTTCCTAAGAGCACAGTGGCCTCCATAATCCTCAAATGGAAGACGTTTGGGACGACCAGAACCCTTCCTAGAGCTGGCCGTCCGGCCAAACTGAGCTATCGGGGGAGAAGAGCCTTGGTGAGAGAGGCAAAGAAGAACCCAATGGTCACTGTGGCTAAGCTCCAGAGATGCAGTCGGGAGATGGGAGAAAGTTGTAGTAAGTCAACCATCACTGCAGCAATCCACCAGTCGGGGCTTTATGGCAGAGTGGCCCGAAGGAAGCCTCTCCTCAGTGCAAGACACATGAAAGCCCGCATGGAGTTTGCTAAAAAACACCTGAAGGACTCCAAGATGGTGATAAATAAAATCCTCTGGTCTGATTAGACCAAGATAGAACTTTTTGGCCTTAATTCTAAGCGGTATGTGTGGAGAAAACCAGGCACTGCTCATCACCTGTCCAATACAGTCCCAACAGTGAAGCATGGTGGTGGCAGCATCATGCTGTGGGGGTGTTTTTCAGCTGCAGGGACAGGACGACTGGTTGCAATCGAGGGAAAGATGAATGCGGCCAAGTACAGGGATATCCTGGACGAAAACCTTTTCCAGAGTGCTCTGGACCTCAGACTGGGCCGAAGGTTTACCTTCCAACAAGACAATGACCCTAAGCACACCGCTAAAATAACGAAGGAGTGGCTTCACAACAACTCCGTGGCTGTTCTTGAATGGCCCAGCCAGAGCCCTGACTTAAACCCAATTGAGCATCTCTGGAGAGACCTGAAAATGACTGTCCACCAACGTTTACCATCCAACCTGACAGAACTGGAGAGGATCTGCAAGGAGGAATGGCAGAGGATACCCAAATCCAGATGTGAAAAACTTGTTGCATCTTTCCCAAAACGACTCATGGCTGTATTAGATCAAAAGGGTGCTTCTACTAAATACTGAACAAAGGGTCTGAATACTTATGACCATGTGATATTTCAGTTTTTGTTTTTTAATAAATTTGCAAAAATTTCTACATTTCTGTTTTTTTCTGTCCAAGATGGGGTGCTGAGTGTACATTACTGAGAAATAAAATGAACTTTTTTGATTTTTGGAAAATGCCTGCAATGAAACAAAGAGTGAAAAATTTAAAGGGGTCTGAATACTTTCCGTACCCACTGTATATCTTGATAATCAGACTAAATTGCCATTACCACTATTTTGATGCTGTGATATTGGCAAGGTGGTAACAATCACTCTAATTGCCAATGAAAGAATCAGGAGACAAAGAAACTTCAGGGACCATGACGATGACTGGCTAATATGCCAATTTAAGTTCCCTAAAGCTGTGGTCTTGGATCTATGTACTGAATTGGGTCCAGTAGACCGGGCAATGCACCGGAACCGTGCCATCCCGGTCAAATTACGAGTCCTCGCCACTCTTGGGTTAACTGGCTGTGTACAGAGGTACAGTGGGTACGGAAAGTATTCAGACCCCTTTAAATTTTTCACTCTTTGTTTCATTGCAGCCATTTTCCAAAAATCAAAAAAGTTCATTTTATTTCTCAGTAATGTACACTCAGCACCCCATCTTGGACAGAAAAAAACAGAAATGTAGAAATTTTTGCAAATTTATTAAAAAACAAAAACTGAAATATCACATGGTCATAAGTATTCAGACCCTTTGCCGTGACCCTCATATGTAACTCAGGTGCTGTCTATTTCTTCTGATCATCCTTGAGATGGTTCTACACCTTCATTGGAGTCCAGCTGTGTTTGATTATACTGATTGGACTTGATTAGGAAAGCCACACACCTGTCTATATAAGACCTTACAGCTCACAGTGCATGTCAGAGCAAATGACAATCATGAGGTCAAAGGAACTGCCTGAGGAGCTCAGAGACAGAATTGTGGCAAGGCACAGATCTGGTCAAGGTTACAAAAAAATTTCTGCTGCACTTAAGGTTCCTAAGAGCACAGTGGCCTCCATAATCCTCAAATGGAAGACGTTTGGGACGACCAGAACCCTTCCTAGAGCTGGCCGTCCGGCCAAACTGAGCTATCGGGGGAGAAGAGCCTTGGTGAGAGAGGCAAAGAAGAACCCAATGGTCACTGTGGCTAAGCTCCAGAGATGCAGTCGGGAGATGGGAGAAAGTTGTAGTAAGTCAACCATCACTGCAGCAATCCACCAGTCGGGGCTTTATGGCAGAGTGGCCCGAAGGAAGCCTCTCCTCAGTGCAAGACACATGAAAGCCCGCATGGAGTTTGCTAAAAAACACCTGAAGGACTCCAAGATGGTGATAAATAAAATCCTCTGGTCTGATGAGACCAAGATAGAACTTTTTGGCCTTAATTCTAAGCGGTATGTGTGGAGAAAACCAGGCACTGCTCATCACCTGTCCAATACAGTCCCAACAGTGAAGCATGGTGGTGGCAGCATCATGCTGTGGGGGTGTTTTTCAGCTGCAGGGACAGGACGACTGGTTGCAATCGAGGGAAAGATGAATGCGGCCAAGTACAGGGATATCCTGGACGAAAACCTTTTCCAGAGTGCTCTGGACCTCAGACTGGGCCGAAGGTTTACCTTCCAACAAGACAATGACCCTAAGCACACCGCTAAAATAACGAAGGAGTGGCTTCACAACAACTCCGTGGCTGTTCTTGAATGGCCCAGCCAGAGCCCTGACTTAAACCCAATTGAGCATCTCTGGAGAGACCTGAAAATGACTGTCCACCAACGTTTACCATCCAACCTGACAGAACTGGAGAGGATCTGCAAGGAGGAATGGCAGAGGATACCCAAATCCAGATGTGAAAAACTTGTTGCATCTTTCCCAAAACGACTCATGGCTGTATTAGATCAAAAGGGTGCTTCTACTAAATACTGAACAAAGGGTCTGAATACTTATGACCATGTGATATTTCAGTTTTTGTTTTTTAATAAATTTGCAAAAATTTCTACATTTCTGTTTTTTCTGTCCAAGATGGGGTGCTGAGTGTACATTACTGAGAAATAAAATGAACTTTTTTGATTTTTGGAAAATGCCTGCAATGAAACAAAGAGTGAAAAATTTAAAGGGGTCTGAATACTTTCCGTACCCACTGTAAATGGCAGACAGCTAAGCGTTTTATGTAAATATTATAATCTTCAACTTTATTACTAAGGCTTGTTTGGATATAATATATATCTGTTCAATTGAAGCTGTCCCCGAGTGCCGTAATGTTAATATTATTGATATACAGTAGGTAGTCTATAGATCAGGTCTCCATACACTGTGTGAGAGCAGGCCAAAATTATAATTTTAATTTACAGCAATTCCTGAACATCTGGGTTTTGCTTTTTCTCCGCCGGTCATTATGATTTGGCATAACGAAAGAACTGCCATTCATTAACATACTAATCAGCATTCATAAGGTGCTTTGCGTTGACTTTTTATGGTTAAAAATGAGCGTATACAGGGCGGGATAAGACGCTGATTCACGTACTCACTTGTGGGTAATCTGTAATTTAAAAAATGGAACATTGCTTACAGATGTGCTTACGCAGGGTTTTATAAATCAGATTTTTGGGGGGGAATACTGCTGAAGGGAATTCAATTTTGAACTGTTAAGACACAAAACCCCAAGAGCCCTTAATAAAGGAAATGTGCACACACAAGGCAGTACATTAAAAGTCACGCTAGCTTAAACTAGGTTGGTGCATTTTAACATTGCAGCAGCTCATTATACAAGGACAGTGTGAAACCATTTGTTATAAAAATTAAATAAAATTGCATTTTATTTTTATTTTTTTAAACTAATTCTACCTTAAATACCTTTTCCACAAAACGCCTCCATTTAGGCCCAAGCAGACCTGTATTTTATTTAAATTCTTTAAAACACGTTTTTAATACAAACTTGTTTTTAAAATGTCATGTTTCTTTTAGATATTATTTATTGGCCACTGGGACCAAACCCTTTATTCTTTAGAAGAGTTTACTCATCTGCTTTGCCAATCCAATTTACAGACTTTGACAGTAATTGTGACTGGAGATGTCAACAACAATGTTGCTAATCCTGTTGTTTCAGAGCAAATTAATTCACAAGTTGACTAAGCTCTCTTTTTTTTAAATCTTAACCAGCATGTTTGATCCTACGCATAAACATATGCACTAGACTTGTTAATAGTGGTGGTGGTGCAGTGGATGTAACACATGCCTTTTGGTGAGATCTGGGTTTGATTCCCACTGTGATACATCAAGCAGTGTGGCTCTGAGCATGACAGACCCGTAGTTGCTCCAGAGGCGTGCAGCCTCTGACATAGCAATTGTAAGTCACTTTGGATAAAGGAGTCAGCCAAATGACATATAATGAAATAATGTAATGTTCAACAATATGTGTGTTTGTTGTGAGAGAACTTATTCACCCTGACATTTAAAAAAAAAAATTACATTTAGTTTTTTTTAAATTGTTAGCTCAATATTATTGTCAAGGGGTTTTTATGATTCTTGTGTAATTGTTGATGACTAATATAACATTGATAGTTTTCTAGCAGGGTGACTTAGGTTCAGAAGAATAAGGAACATGATATAATATCTTGAATTGCAAAACCAAAGCCTGAGGAGAAGTGTGCCAGTTTTTAACAGCCTATGTGGAGAAAATGCATTGTATAATGGAAATAGATGCCAATTAATCTACCAACAATAGACTCTGGTCCAGATTTCAACGCATCCAGACAACATTTCTGAGGTATGACTCAAACATCTTCTGAATTTATTCATGTTTTTTATTTTTTGTTATTTTTTACTTCAATTCATGTTGTAGAATCAGTGGGTTCACTCCCCAAACCAATTGCAAAAAATATGTACAACTGAATCTGACATTAAGTATTTTTGGGGTAAGTGGAAATACATCTGGTGGTTTAAGGCAACATGTCGAGCAGAAAATGCTTGCTTTGCAATTGGACTTGGCTTTGGTTCGAACTACCTGGAAAGGAAAGTGACTATTATTTGAAACCAGTTGTCACTTTATAAAACAATACTGTATATAACTGCATAAACTATAAAATTAGCATCTTGAAATAAGATGTGGGAAGAGCCTGGCTAGGACATTATTAGGACATTATTACTTTACCAACAAAGCTATTATGAACAGAAAAGCTCAAGATCACTTAAATACATATGACAAAGCATCACCTTGAAAAAATTAAGTAGGCTATACAGTACTGAATGTAATTTGTCAAAATATCTTCAATTTTATATTTTTTAGATGATTATTGAGACACTCAGCAGACAAGACTGGCGATTGGGTTCACGAGAACGAGACGAGATTTTAACACCATGTTAAAGAAAACGTCAATTAAGAAATATGACTGGAAAATAGTCTTTTTTTCAGCGAACTAAGGTTACACCTTAACCAAGTGTTTCATTGCAGTAGTAAACAATGAAGTAGGCTGCTCTTGTATTGATTTATGACCATTATAAGACTAGGGGTGAACATTTTTTTTTTTGTTTATTCTTATATCTATAAGTAAAGTTAGGTTTTGCTTTCTGCTTCTGAGTCATTTTAAAAAAAGACTAAAAAGAGAGCAATCTGGGCTAGTCAGCACTGCACTGAACTGAGAGAGAGAGTGGCCATAACCTGTAACGTTTTTACGCTGGGTTTCACCAGCAGCTTTGTACAATCGCAACTCTGCTACCACTCTGCAACGTGAACTCAAAGTCAACTTTGGCATCTTGTATGCTAATTTAGAGGTCCGAGGCAGACTCCCCTTCAAAGCCAGACGTATTATAAGACCAACCAAGTCAGGCTCCTCCTACTGCCGGCTGCTCTGCACGAGTCACATTTTACACCTGTAATATTTTTATGTTTTGGGACATTTTGTTACTTTAATGCAACTCCTTTTTGTCCCTATTCTGTTTTGTTAGACGTGTTTGCATCAGAAGATTCCAAGTGTGACCATAACTCCCTTGTTAATTAATTGGCTGTGAGTAGCTTGGAGAGTTTGGATTCTCGCACCTCAGTGCAAGTGGTAGCCTATAGCCTCAAAGTACATCATTGAAAGTGAGACATGCTGAGAGCCCACCTGTGTTTTAACCTTGATTTTTGACAAATATGTTCTTACAGTCATAAAAGTTTAATTGATTGTTTCAAT
>JAQOOF010001079.1:0-11938 GCA_029931835.1 Etheostoma nigrum | reverse complement strand
CTCTTTGGGCCCCTTGGTACCAATTGACCATCGTTGCAACGCCACAGCCTACCTGAGTATTGTTGCTGACCATGTCCATCCCTTTATGACCACAATGTACCCAACTTCTGATGGCTACTTTCAGCAGGATAATGCGCCATGTCATAAAGCTGGAATCATCTCAGACTGGTTTCTTGAACATGACAATGAGTTCGCTGTACTCAAATGGCCTCCACAGTCACCAGATCTCAATCCAATAGAGCATCTTTGGGATGTGGTGGAACGGGAGATTCGCATCATGGATGTGCAGCCGACAAATCTGCGGCAACTGTGTGATGTCATCATGTCAATATGGACCGAACTCCCTGAGGAATGCTTCCAGCACCTTGTTGAATCTATGCCACGAAGAATTGAGGCAGTTCTGAAGGCAAAAGGGGGTCCAACCCGTTACTAGCATGGGGTACCTAATAAAGTGGCCGGTGAGTGTAGATCTCGTATTCAATCCAAAAAGAATCGGGAAGCCAATGAAGTGAGTGGAGAATGGTTGTGATGTGGTTGTACTTTTGCACTCTCATCAGGATCCTTGACTATTCTATTCTGAACATAGCCTACTGTAGTTTCTGCAGACTCTCTTTGAAAGTGGTTCTGTCCCAGGTGGGATGAATGCCGTCTCTCTTAACCAGACCAAGTTTTCCCCAGAACGCACTTCAGTTATTCACATAGCCCACATCATTAGCTTGGCACCATTCCATACATTTTAGCTTTCATTTAATGTTGCTAGTAAAGTAAACAAGGTGCAGATTTACATCCCATCCTCAGCTACAACTGATAAACACATCAGTTTCTAATTCTCTGCTAACGTTACGCATAGCCTATACAGTAACGGCATATAAAATGAGATGAAAATGCCACCGGACATTAAATGGATTATCCTATCGTAAATTGGGGCCCCCTATTGTATTTTCATTACTCGCAACAATCCCAGCAGTCCCACGTGCAGCCACTCACCAAGCGGGAGTGAGAACGGATCAAATTAATTTCCTTGTTTCTGATATAAAGACAAGACGTGTGTGACTCGAAAATCTCACCAACAAAATGTAGAGCGAAAGACGTCCTGCCAACCTGTAAAAAGTTTAAAATTGATGTACGCTGTAACATTTTTTCAATATAAAGTCGCTGAAAGTTGCTGCTGTTTCAATCCTGTCGCCTCACTGCAGTGTCCGTTCCCCAATCGACTGGCGCGCACACACACACAATCACACACTGTGGATGCAGAAAAAAACGCAGATGAGATGTAGCCAACAGGATGACCTAAATTGAGGACAGCTACATTATTGAAGGTGCAATGATTAGTTAAAGTCCAATAAGTACTTTATCAAACTGTATGATTGTGTGTTCCAGCCCGGCCCCCTACTAGTCTACAGCAACGGCGCAATGTCCACGAGTAGGCTCATAGAGACACAGCACTTTCTGTTTTTCACCTTTATGAGACAAAAAAAGTGGCTGGTAAAAAGTGATGATGGTGATGTTGATTATGTTTGTTTTTTTGAGTCCGTATACATATGCATATATGTTTAAAAAAATAAAAATAAAAAGGGTAAATTGTGTCTGTGACCGGAAGTATTGTATTGTATATTTCCAATAAAAATATTTTGAAGGAAAACATTGATATCAGATTACTATTCGTGTTACCTAGAAATCTTAAATTTGATGTCAACCCCAACAGACCAGGCTGTGACATCAATTAAGTTGCCAGATTTGGCATCCCTGAACAGATAATCAGTGACAACGGACACCAATACACTAGCGAGGCATGGAAAGACTTTTGCAGACAGTATGACCTAGAACATACTACATCCAGTCTGCACAATGCACAAGGAAATTGGCATGTGGAGCAGGCTGTCTAGACAGTCAAACGCATTCTCAAACAAGAAGATCCCTTTAGAACACTTTATAATAACTACACACAATTTATCATTTATTTAGCATTAGTTACCTATTAGTTGGTTATGTTTGGTTCATCATGAGTTCAATCAAAAAAAATCAATCAAAATTTATTTATATAGCACTTTACAACTACCAGCAGGTATCCAAAGTGCTTAACAAAATAAGTAAAATCACAACATACAATAGTAATAGTGAAATAGAAAACAGTAAAATCAGAAAAGGTTACAAAGAAACAAATAAGGGAAATCGTCACACCACTGCTACGTATTAAAAGCAAGACTGAACAGATATGTTTTGAGTTTGGACCTGAAAAGTGCGACATCTGTAACAGTACGTATATCAGGGGGTAACTTGTTCCAGAGTCTCGGGGCAGCAACCGCAAAAGCCTGGTCACCCCACCGTTTATACCTGGACCTTGGGACTTCTAAAACCAGCTGGTTTGAAGACCGCAATGACCGGTTGTGCTCCCGCAAAGTTAAAATTTCAGACAAATACTCTGGGGCGAGACCGTTTAAAGCTTTAAATACAAACAATAAAACCTTAAAATCTATTCTAAAACACACCGGGAGCCAATGCAGGGTGTAGAGAACGGGAGTGATGTGTGCACGTCTAGATGTATTTGTTAAAAAGCGAGCAGCAGCATTTTGAACAAGTTGAAGACGTGAGATGGAGGTCTGATTCAGACCAACATAGAGGGCATTACAGTAGTCCAACCTTGAACTGATAAAAGCATGAATGGCCTTTTCTAGGTCGTGCCTGCTCAGAAAAGGCTTAACTTTAGCCAGCAGGCGAAGCTGGAAAAAGCTCATTTTAACCACATTACTGATCTGCTTATCAAATTTCATGCTGCAATCAAAAGTAACCCCCAAGTTTTTGACAACAGATCTCGTGCAAGATGCCAGAGCTCCCAAACTCAAAGCTGGGCCATTCTGCATCCCTGGAGTACTAAAAATAATGCACTCTGTTTTACTATCGTTCAAATTAAGAAAATTGTCTGAAAGCCATAACTTAATATCAGCAATACAGCTTAGCAGGGAGTTTAGTGCAACACTGTCATTTGCTTTCATAGGCAAATAGATTTGCAAATCGTCTGCGTAACAATGAAATGACAGGTTGTGCTTTCCTATAATTGCCCCTAAAGGCAGCATATATAAAGAAAACAGAATAGGGCCAAGAATGGATCCCTGTGGTACCCCACAAGAGAGAGGAGCAACTGACGAGGAGAGGTCCCCAATCATAACAGAAAAGCTCCTATTTGACAGATAGGAGCTGAACCATTTGAGTGCCAAACCTCTGATGCCTACGCAGTTCTCAAGGCGTGATAGGAGGACTGCATGGTCCACTGTATCAAACGCCGCTGTGAGGTCCAAAAGGACTAAAACAGTAGGATTCCCGGCATCTACAGACAAGGCAATATCATTATGTACCCTCAACAGTGCAGACTCAGTGCTGTGACGTGATCTAAAACCAGATTGAAATTTTTCAAAAACACAGTTCAGTTGTAAAAAGACTTGTAATTGAATAAAAACAATTTTTTCTAAAACCTTTGAAAGAAAAGGCAGATGAGATACTGGTCTAAAATTGGACAACACTGTAGGGTCAAGATTAGGCTTCTTAAGTAGGGGCCTGACCACAGCATGTTTAAAGGCAGCTGGGACAGAACCTAAAGTAAGACAGGAATTATAAAAAGTAAGAAGACTCGCCCCAATGGTATTAAAAACCTCCTTCACCCTTTTGGCGGGGACAATGTCTAAGGGACAGTTGGTAGGTTTCATGTGTTGTACAACCTCACTAAGTAACGTCAGAGAAACTGGCTGAAATTCCTCAAACACAGCTGAGTGTGTAGGAGAAGCAGGTACAAACACCTTAAAATTAGCACTGGTGATTTTCCTAATAGATGCTACTTTGTCAATAAAATAACCGAGAAATTTCTCGCATGTACTGATTGACACATCTGTTGGAGCAGAGGAGCATGGATTTATGACTGAGTTGATAGTATTAAATAACACTCTCGGTTCATGGCAACTGCTAGCGATGACAGAAGAGAGATGCTGCATCTTTGCCACCTTCACACCATTCTGGTATGCGGCTAGACTGTTTCTTAATACACCCAGGGACACGTGTAAATTGTCTTTCTTCCATCTTCGTTCAGCTTGTCTGCAGTGTTGCCTAAGGGCTCTTGTGGTGTCATTTAGCCAGGGGTCCGCCTTAGGTTTAACAGATTTAATCCGATGAGGGGCAATAGAGTCTAAGATGTCAGTGCATGTGGAATGGAACACAGAGAGAATGTTATCCGGGGAAGAGGGAGAGACCAGACCATTCTTTACATAAAACTGTGAGCCCACAAACACAGATGCAAACTCTCCAGCTGAAGAAGAGGTGATGCAGCGGCGCCTAGAAGCTGAGGAGACAGGCTTAATAGCAGGAGGTGGATCACTGATCTCAAACCTGATGGGGAAGTGATCTGAGATACCAGTTTCAGTTATTTCTCCAAGTGAAACTGAAAGCCCAAAGGAGATGATGAGATCCAGGGTGTGGCCTAGATGATGTGTCGGCCCTTCCACACATTGGTTAAGACCAAAAGAGTTCAAAAGTGATTTAAAATCATGAGCAAGTGGGTTTGAGGGACAACACACATGGATATTAAAATCCCCACAAACCAGGAGCTTGTCGTATTTAGGCACAACATCCGCTAAAAACTCAGAAAATTCACAAATAAAATCCTTGTTGAGTTTTGGTGGGCGATAAACAACTGCACACAACACAGGAGAATCCAGATCAGCCACAAACAGCTGAAGTTCAAAACTATTATAGCTAAGTGCAGATAATGAGCTGCATCTGAACTTGTCTCTGAAGAGAGTGGCCAGCCCACCACCTCGACCTGACACTCTGGGAGAGTTCACACATTCATCATCAGTAAAGCATTTGTTCACACAGTTATAAATGGTTTGTTCATAGTGAATAAGCCTATCTAAAAAATGTGTATACTAATGTATATAGATTTATACTTAATAAATAATGAAACCATTTAGAAATGAAATCATTTTCCCATTATAAACCAGTTGCAAACTATTACTAAATGCATTTTATTTGTAAAGCATTGCTCCTATGTTAATTCTCATAAATAAAGCATTTGTATACACACTCATGAATGATTTGTTGATAGTATTAAAAGGCTCTTTAAAATTATGTTTATAAATAGAAGTTGGACACTTAATAATTATTGCGAAAACCATTTGTAAATTAAATAATTTTCCCGTTATAAACTATCTACAAACTATTAGTAATTTCTTTGTTTATCATTTGTAAAGCAGAGTTTATATATTCATTCTAATCAGTAAAGCATTTGTAAATACAGTTAGTAAAGGGTTTGTCTATATGAAGTTATCCCATGTAAAACGTTTATAAGTTTAACTTTTAATAATTCATAAATGATGCATTAACCATTTGTAAATTAAGTAATTTAACATTATTAACTAGGTACTCTGGAATGTATAAGGTCGGTTAAAACTATGAAGTTAATGATTAACAGACTAACTAGACCTACATTTGTTCATGTCTTAAATAAAATGTTGTGATTTTGGAATAGGCCTAAACTTATAGCTCGGGTGTTAATGCATCTGTTACAAATACTTACCAATAATGTAACCCATGAATAATTCAAGAGTTACTGCTGGTTAGTTAAGTATATTGTGTGGGCCCATCTAAAGTGAGTACTTACCAACACATCACTTCATGATTAACTCATGAGTTATTACTGATTAGTTGACAACATGGCGTGAGCCCATCTAAAGTGAGGACTTGTTATGCTTTACAAAGCATTTATAAATGAGTTGCAAAAGCTAGCAGATACAAAAGAGTAAAAAAAGTATTTGTAACCCTTATTACAATGTAGTAAGAATGTACATTTTTGAAAAAGCTCAAAGTAGTGTTATGCAGTTGATATCAGTGTGAATTTGTACCAGAATGTCTAAAATAGTTTTAAAAATATCCATCCAGTAGTTATACAGTGATAGGCAGAGCCATAACATATGAATTAGATTGGCTGGGGTTTGCCTACGTCTATTGCATTCTGGAGATACATCTTTGTAGATCTTAGCCAGCCTCTCTTTAATCTAATAGTGCCTTGCGAAAGTATTCGCCCCCCTTGAACTTTTCAACCTTTTGACACATTTCAGGCTTCAAACATAAAGATATAAAAAAATTATTTTGAATCACCAACAAGTGGGACACAATTGTGAAGTGGAACGAAATCTATTGGATACGTACGTATCCAGGTGTTAGAATGGCCAAGTCAAAGTCCAGACCTGAATCCAATCGAGAATCTGTGGAAAGAGCTGAAAACTGCTGTTCACAAACGCTCTTCATCCAACCTCACTGAGCTCGAGCTGTTTTGCAATGAAGAATGGGCAAGAATGTCAGTCTCTCGATGTGCAAAACTGATAGAGACATACCCCAAGCGACTTGCAGCTGTAATCGCAGCAAAAGGTGGCTCTACAAAGTATAAACGCAAGGGGGCCGAATAATTTTGCACGCACCACTTTTCAGTTTTTTATTTGCTAAAAAAGTTTAAAATATCCAATAGATTTCGTTCCACTTCACAATTGTGTCCCACTTGTTGGTGATTCTTCACAAAAAATAACATTTTTATATCTTTGTTTGAAGCCTGAAATGTGTCAAAAGGTTGAAAAGTTCAAGGGGGCCGAATACTTTGGCAAGGCACTGTACATACGGTGCAGGATTTTGCACTGAATAAGGCCATGGCGCTCGCTGTTGAGATAAAAAAAAAAAAACTTAAAATATTGGTCAAACATTGGTTTGATAAAAAAAAAGTATTTCTGTTATGTCTCTCCTTGGGAGACTAGATTAAAACCAAACTATTAACATATAGAAAGAAAATGTTTGTCCCATAGCAGGAAGCAAACATATTGTTGTGGTTTGGGGTTTTGTTGGGGTTGTCTTCCTGTTTTTGCCTCCCTGTCTCAGTGTTTCACCGGTCCTGTGTGCCTGATATGTCTCCTGTTCCCGGTAAGCGTCTGTATGTTCTGTTTCCTGTTTTAATTTGGTAGTGTAGTTTCCTGTCTTGTCTAGTCTTGTCCAGCTTTGCTTTGTGCTTGTCTGATTGTCCAGCCCCGCCCTAATGTGGTTCACCTGATGTCTCACCTGTTCCCTATTACCTCGTTACCGCTTGTATTTAAGCCCTGTGTTTCCTTTGTCTCTTGTCAGATCGTTCTAGCTGTCAGCCTGTTTGTACCTCGTCCTCTGGCATTTTCCTGTTCTCGCGTCCTGTCTCCTGGTGAGTCTCCCCTGCCCTTCATCCTGTCTGTCCCCGCTCCTGTTCCCCTGGCCCTGGCTATCTGTTGTTTTGGACCCATTAGGATTTTTTGCCTGTTTTTTCCCTGGGAGTCTGGACTGTTTTTTCCTCTGTGTTTACCCTGTGTTGTTACAAATAAACCCTTGTGAACTTGCTCCTGCCTGCCTGCCTCCTCCTCTCTGCGTTTGGGTCCTCACCGCACCGTCCCGTAACAGAACAATCTGACCATCATGGACCCAGCAGAGAGGCTCCTGTTCGAGGCCAAGGTGTCGGAGTTCGACCAGACGGTTACCGCACTGGTCGGCTCCAGTCCCATCGAGCGGTCTCTCATTCTGGAGAGACTCGCCCTTCAGCAAGGGTGGTTTAAGGAGAGACCGTGGGTGAGTCACTTTGTTCCTCGTCTGACGGACATCAGGGAAAGACTAGAGACTTTTCTATTCATGGCACCCTGTGACTCACCCTCCTGCCCGCCCACGCCCAGAACCACCAACACCGTTGCGGTCGGAGCGGCATTCCTGGCCCAGCCACCTGCTTCCCCCGGCCACGCCACGGACCCCCTCGGAGAGGAGCCTAGGCAATGCAGATCTCTGTTCGAGCAGTTCCATGGCTGGCTCCAACGCCAGGAGGAGACGGAAGGACGGTCCTTCGAAGGTTCCCGCCTGGCCGTCTTTTCGGGGAACCGGGGTGGCCGCAGCCGTGGGGGAGGACGCAAGGGCCCCCTTCGCCGTTCTCGGCCCTCCATTCGAGAACCTGTGCGGACAAGCCCCCCGGAGCCTGCCCCCGGTGTTGCGGACTCCACACCGCGGCCTGCCGCCGCCGCGGACCCCCAGCCGTCGGTCTGCCGCCGTCGCGGCGGACCCCCAGCCGCCGGCTCTGGCTCCCGCCGTCGAGGCGGACCCCCAGCCGCCGGCTCCCGCCGTCGAGGCGGACCCCCAGCCGGACCCCCAGCCGCCGACTGCTGCCGCCGACGTGGCGGACCCCCAGCCGCCGACTGCTGCCGCCGACGTGGCGGACCCCCAGCCGCCGACTGCTGCCGCCGACGTGGCGGACCCCCAGCCGCCGCCGTCCCCTGCCGACGAGGCGGACCCCCAGCCGCCGGCTGCCCGCCGACGAAGCGGACCCCCAGCCGCCGGCTTCCGCCGACGAAGGCGGACCCCCAGCCGCCGGCTCCCGCCAATGATGTGGATCCCCAGCCGGCGCCTGTAGAGGCGGACGCCCAGAGAGTGTGCACTGGACAGTCCTCCCTGGAATCTGCCTCGGACCCCCAGCCGGCGACCGCTAAGACAAGTTCCCAGGGAGTGTCCACTGAACAGTCCTCCCTGGGAACAGTCCCTGACCCAGACCGGCCGACCGGCCCCCCTGACCCAGACCGGCCGGCCGGCCCCCCTGACCCAGACCGGCCGGCCGGCCCCCCTGACCCAGACCGGCCGACCGCCCCCCTGACCAGCCGACTGGCCTCTCCTAACTCTGACCGGCCCACTGGCCTTCTTGACCCAGACCGGCCTACCCAACCTTCCAGCCCTGACCAGCCGACCAGACCACCTGACCATGACCATAGACCCAACACCCCTGACCCCCGGCTGAGGCTCGGTGGTCCCGGCCCTCGGCCGACGGCCAACGTTTGTGGCCCTCGGTCGACGGTCGGTGCCCCCGACCCCCAGCCGTCGTCTGGGCCTCTGCCCTCTCTGGGCATTGGCTCCCGGGGTCCCCCTGGTCCCGGTTCCAGGGGTCCCCCGGGACCCAGTCCCCGGGCTTCCTGGGGTCCTGGCCCTAGTCCCAGGTCCCCAGGAATCCCGGCCCCCCATGTTTCAAGTCCACATAGTCCTGGTTTCCCTGGTCTTGTGTCCGTCCCTGTCTCTGTGCTTGTCCCCGTCACTGTGTCTGTTCCTGTCCCTGTCTCTGTGCCTGTTCGTGTCCCTGTGCTTGTCCCTGTGCCCTTGTCTGTCCCTGTGCTTGTCTCAGTCCCCGTGTTTGTGTCTGTCCCAGTGTTCGTCCCTGTCCCGGTCACCGTCTCTGTCCCTGTCACTGTTCCTGTCCCCGTTTTCCTCCCTTTTCCTGCGTCTGCCCCTTTCAAATTTGCCACCAAACCTGATCTGTCTGTAGTCACACCGTCCCCGTCCGTCCCACCCAAAGTTGTCCCTGAACCGGCCCCGTCTGTCTCCACGCCGTCCGTCCTGTCCGTGTCCCGATCTGCGTCGCCTCTGCCTGTCCCGTCTCCCCGTGGGTCTTCCGTGCGCCCCTTAACGGGTGCTTCTGTGAGCCTCTCCGCGGGCTCTTCCGTGAGCTCCTCCGCGGGCTCTTCCGTGAGCTCCTCCGCGGGCTCTTCCGTGTGCTCCTCAGTGGGCTCTTCCGTGCGTCCCTTGTGCGCCCTCTAGCGGGCACCCTTGTGCATCCTCTCGCGCCTCCTAGCTCCCTTCCCTCTGCCCTTCCTCGGTCCCTGTGTTTGTGAAATCTCCCCTTTTCTGTTGGTTTGTGTTTGTCTCTCTCTCTCTGTGTCTCCGTGTCAGTGTCCCCCTTGTTTGGTCTCCTTGCCCTGTCCCTCTCTTTGGTCTGGTTGCCTCTCGTTCTGTCCCTTGTCTTGTTGCTCTGTCTCTTGGCTAGTTCTACTGCTGTCTCTCTATGTGCCTCTTGCTCTTGGCGTCTTTGTCTCCCTCTCTGTCCCTGCTCTTAGTCTCTTCTCTACTCTCTGTCTTGCCCTCTTTCGGTTCTGGTGTCCGTGCCTCTTTGCCTCCTTCTCCGTTCGTCCGGTCTTTCTGTGTGTTCGCCTCGCTCTGTCCCTTTCGCTTCCTTTTTTCCGGTTTGTTTGTGTGGGTGTCCCACCCTCTTCTGTGTCTGTCTGGGTTTCCCACGTCCTGCCTCTTCCTTTCCCTGTGTCTGTCTTGCTCTTTGGGCCTTTTGCCCCTTTTCCAGTTTGTTTGTGTGTGCGCCTCTGTTTTTTCTGCTTCATCCCAACCTCTGGGTCTCTCTTCCCCTCTCCACGCTCCGGTTCGCTCCCTCTGTGCCTCGCTGTTCCTGCCCTTGGTCGCGTCTCTGCTCCCTTTCTCTGTCCTGCTCCTCCGATCCCCTGCTGGTTTCTGTCCTTGCCTGTCTCCATCGCTCTGTTTCTTTTTGCTCTCTGTGTTCCTCTCTCTCCCTGTTAGTCCTGCTCTCTGTGTCTGTTTCCCTCTGTCCCCTTCATCATCTGGGTTTGTAGGTCTGTCATGTTCGTTGTGTCTCTCCCTCTCTTCTGCCTGTCTGGGTATGTGTCTTTTTCCCTGTCGGTCCGACTCTTATGTCCTCTCCCCTTTGTCCCTTTGGTTCCCTATGTCTGTCAGTCGGTCTTGTCCTCTGTGTCCCTCCTTCTATGTGGGTCTCTGTGTCTTTACCGCTCTGTCTCCTTCTCCCCCTCTGTCTGTCTTGCTCTCTGTGTCTTTCTTTCTTTGTGTCCCGCTCGCTCTCTCCCTGCGTCCCTGCCCTTTGTTTCCTCTTGGTTTTCTCTCCTCTGGTCCCTCACTCGCTACTGGTCTCCAGCCCTTGTTCTGGCCTTCCTTGTGCCCGCCATTAGTGCCTTCTCTTTGTTTGGTCTTCTGTCCCATCCTTTCTCCTCTCCTGCGTCCTCTAGTCTCCGTCTTGTCCCTCTTTCGCCCTCTCCTTCATCTCCTCTTCCTTGGTCTCCTCCTTCCGGTCGCTCCCTCCTCCTCAGTCCCTCTCTCGCTCCCTCCTCCTCAGTCCCTCAGCTCCCTCCTCCTCAGCTCCCTCCCTCCTCCTCAGTCCCTCTCCCGCTCCCTCCTCCTCAGTCCCTCTCTCGCTCCCTCCTCCTCAGTCCCTCTCTCGCTCCCTCCTCCTCAGTCCCTCTCTCGCTCCCTCCTCCTCTGTCCCTTTTTCGCTCCCTCGTTGGTCCCCCTCCTTGTTCCCTGCTCCTTTGTCCATGCTCCTCTGCGTCCTTGTCCCCTGTGCTCCCGGTTTGCCTCTATCCCCAGTGTCCCTCTGTCCCTTGGTTTCCCCGTCCCTCGGCCCCCTCGTTTCCGGTGTCTTCCGCCCTTTCTGGGTTGTTTTTTGTTCCCTTTTGGGGTTTTTGTTTTTTGACATCTGGGATCTGTCTTTGGGGGGGGGGGTACTGTTGTGGTTTGGGGTTTTTGTTGGGGTTGTCTTCCTGTTTTTGCCTCCCTGTCTCAGTGTTTCCCCGGTCCTGTGTGCCTGATATGTCTCCTGTTCCCGGTAAGCGTCTGTATGTTCTGTTTCCTGTTTTATTTTGGTAGTGTAGTTTCCTGTCTTGTCTAGTCTTGTCCAGCTTTGCTTTGTGCTTGTCTGATTGTCCAGCCCCGCCCTAATGTGGTTCACCTGATGTCTCACCTGTTCCCTATTACCTCGTTACCGCTTGTATTTAAGCCCAGTGTTTCCTTTGTCTCTTGTCAGATCGTTCTAGCTGTCAGCCTGTTTGTACCTCGTCCTCCTGGCATTTTCCTGTTCTCGCGTCCTGTCTCCTGGTGAGTCTCCCCTGCCCTTGATCCTGTCTGTCCCCGCTCCTGTTCCCCAGGCCCTTGCTATCCGTTGTTTTGGACCCCTTAGGATTTTTGCCTGTTTTTTCCCTGGGATTCTGGACTGTTTTTTCCTCTGTGTTTACCCTGTGTTTTTACAAATAAACCCTTGTGAACCTGCTCCTGCCTGCCTGCCTCCTCCTCTCTGCGTTTGGGTCCTCACTGCACCGTCCCGTAACAC
>JAQOOF010001078.1:0-11968 GCA_029931835.1 Etheostoma nigrum | reverse complement strand
ATGCTTCTTCCTACTGGAAGCACAGGATCTCACCATCAGATCAGCTAATACGACATGTGCTTGACTTTCTGGACAAAAGGGTAAGTGGAGAAAACGTGTGGGAGCCTTTGGTAAACATAAAATGAACTAGCTTTGGCAATGGATACAATAGCAAAACTAACTTTACAGCAATGTTATATGACATGCTTAATATTTGGTCAGAAAGGACATCCCTTCGAGCTGGCAGTGGATGTTGGTTGCGGCTCAGGACAGGGCACGGTGCTGCTGGCCAAACACTTTGCCTCGGTGGTGGGGACAGACGTTAGTCCTGCCCAGGTAGAAGTGGCTTTGGAGCATGCTAAAGAGCCAAACATCACGTATAGGTAAGTAAGCAAGAACCAGCCTTTCACTCCTCGATGGAAGTCGAGTGCAGATTTGAGTCGCGCATGCGTCACTTTGCGACGAGTGAAGTTGTGAGTTGCGCGTGCGTTACTTTGCGACAAGTAGCCTAAGATGCTAACTTGAGACTTCTGTAATGTCAATACATAAATTAAAGCTGCAAGCAGCGATGTACGGGCCCTCGCTGACCTGCGCGAGTCGGGGTTACTGGCGGACGCCTCTCCTTGCGACCGCTCCTTTGCGCGTCACTCACACACTGAAAATCGTCACCAATGAAAAGTGAACTCCCTGCTGAGTTCAATGACACCTCAAACAAGCCTATACGTCATACAGGTCATTATCTGTGAAAGGGGGCGTGGCCGCATCATAGGGGGGCGGGTCAAATATCACCAATGAAGAAGGAACTCTTAGCTGAGTTCATTGATACCTCACACAAGCCAATATGTCCTACAGGTCATTATCTGTGAAAGGGGGCGTGGCCGCATAATAGGGGGGCGGGTCAAACATCACCACTGAAAAAGGAACTCTCTGCTGAGTTCATTGACACCTCACACAAGACTGTACCATAAGCGGTTCAAATGTTATGAAAGGGGGCGTGGTCTGAGTGCGTGGGTGTGGTGAAATTATAGGAGCCGCCTCAGTATCACATGTAGACCACACATTCTAAGTTTCATGTAAATCGGATGATGTTTGTCATTTAAGGCATATTTCCTGTTGCCAGATGGTGGCGCTATCTCCAAAAGTCCATATTGGCCTGCAGGTGTCCTCAGGCCCGGACTCTTGGTGATTGTGGGAAATTTCAAGCAGATACGACAACAGAAACTGTAGTTACAGCCACTTTCTCCTTCATCGCTAAACACTCAAAATGGCCGCCATGCCACGCCCACACCGTATGACGAAAAGTTTTTCTTTTAATAACTTTTCATCGTTAACATCTTAAGATGACTCAGACCAAGTTTGAAGTTGATCGGATGAAATCTCTAGGAGGAGTTCGTTAAAGTATAGCACCTTGTCTTTTAGGCCTACTTCCTGTTGCCACTAGGGGGCGCTATGACTTTGAGCCAATAGCGGCATGTAGATGTCGTCAGGGGCGGACTCTGATGAATCCTGGAAAGTTTCGAGCCAATCGGACCACGTACGCTCACGTTACACCCACTTCCTGTTTTGGTGGCGAATCGCACAAAATGGCCGCCCCGCCACGGCCACGCCCTATGACGAAAAATTTTTCTTTTAATAACTTTTCATCGTTAACATGTTAAGATGACACACACCAAGTTTGAAGCTGATCGGATGAAAGCTCTAGGAGGAGTTCGTTAAAGTACGACATGTGGAAATGGCCAAAATCGCACTAATTTCGAACATTCAAAACAAAATGGCGGACTTCCTGTTGGGTTTAGGGGGGGCTACAATTGAGTTTTATGTCCGCCCTGCAATGTTACATATGTGTACCAAGTTTCGTGAGTCTACGTTAAACGTAGTGCAGGGGCTGAATTTTCGTAATATTGTAGGGGGCGCTAGCGAGCCATTTTTGTGCGCCTATTCCCGAAACCATTAAAATACGTAAATTTTCACCAGACTTGATGCGACCGCCAAATTTGGTGAGTTTTTGAATATGATAAGTCCTCCAAAAAGGCAATTCATTTGACGGAAAAAGAATAATAAAGAAAGAAAAAAGAATAAATAATTAAAGCTGCAAGCAGCGATGTACGGGCCCTCGCTGACCTGCGCGAGTCGGGGTTACTGGCGGACGCCCCCCCTTGCGACCGCGCATTTGCGCGTCACTCATACACTGAAAATTGTCGCCAATGAAAAGTGAACTCCCTGCTGAGTTCATTGATACCTCACACAAGCCTATACGTCATACAGGTCATTATCTGTGAAAGGGGGCGTGGCCGCATCATAGGGGAAAGGGTCAAACATCACCAATGACAAGGGAACTCTCTGCTGAGTTCATTGATATCTTACACAAGCCTATACGTCATTTAGGGTCATTATCTGTGAAAGTGGGCGTGGCCGCACCATAGGGGGGCGGGTCAAACATCACTAATGAAAAAGGAAGTCTCTGCTGAGTTCTTTGATATCTTACATAAGCCTATACGTCACACAGGTCATTATCTGTGAAAGGGGGCGTGGCCGCATCATAGGGGGGCGGCTCAAACATCACCACTGAAAAAGGAACTCTCTGCTGAGTTCATTGATACCTCTCACAAGCCTATACGTCATACGGGTCATTATCTGTGAAAGGGGGCGTGGCCGCATCATAGGGGGGCGGGCCAAACATCACCATTGAAGAAGGAACTCTCTGCTGAGTTCATTGATACCTCACACAAGACTACACCTTAAATGGGTCACTAGTTATGTAAGGGGGCGTGGCTAATGCATAGGGGGCGGGCCAAACCATCACCAGTGAAGAAGGAAGTCTCTGCTGAGTTCATTGACACCTCACACAAAGCTATACCTTAAAAGGTTCAAATGTTATGAAACGGGGTGTGGTCTGAATGCGTGGGCGTGGTCAAATTATAGGGGCCGGCTCAGTATCCCATGTAGACCACACATTCTAAGTTTCATGTAAATCGGAGGATGTTTGTCATATAAGGCATATTTCCTGTTGCCAGATGGTGGCGCTATCTCCAAAAGTCCATATTGGCCTGCAGATGTCCTCAGGCCTGGACTCTTGGTGATTGTGGGAAATTTCAAGCAGATACAACAACAGTAAACTGTAGTTACAGCCACTTTCTCCTTCATCGCTAAACACTCAAAATGGCCGCCATGCCACGCCCACACCGTATGACGAAAAGTTTTTCTTTTAATAACTTTTCATCGTTAACATCTCAAGATGACACAGACCAAGTTTGAAGCTGATCGGATGAAATCTCTAGGAGGAGTTCGTTAAAGTATAGCACCTTGTCTTTTAGGCCTACTTCCTGTTGCCACTAGGGGGCGCTATGACTTTGAGCCAATAGCGGCGTGTATATGTCGTCAGGGGCGGACTCTGATGAATCGTGGAAAGTTTTGAGCCAATCGGACCATGTACGCTCAAGTTACACCCACTTCCTGTTTTGGTGGCGAATCGCACAAAATGGCCGCCCCGCCACGGCCACGCCCTATGACGAAAAATTTTTCTTTTAATAACTTTTCATCGTTAACATGTTAAGATGACACCCACCAAGTTTGAAGTTGATCGGATGAAAGCTCTAGGAGGAGTTCGTTAAAGTACGACATGTGGAAATGGCCAAAATCGCACTAATTTCGAACATTCAAAACAAAATGGCGGACTTCCTGTTGGGTTTAGGGGGGGGCTACAATGGAGTTTTATGTCCGCCCTGCCATGCTACAGATGTGTACCAAGTTTCGTGAGTCTACGTTAAACGTAGTGCAGGGGCTCAATTTTCGTAATATTGTAGGGGGCGCTAGCGAGCCATTTTTGTGCGCCTATTCCCGAAACCATTAAAATACGTAAATTTTCACCAGACTTGATGCGACCGCCAAATTTGGTGAGTTTTTGAATATGATAAGTCCTCCAAAAAGGCAATTCATTTGACGGAAAAAGAAAGAAAGAATAATAATAAAGAATTAAAGCTGCAAGCAGCGATGTACGGGCCCTCGCTGACCTGCGCGAGTCGGGGTTACTGGCGGACGCCTCTCCTTGCGACCGCTCCTTTGCGCATCACTCACACACTGAAAATCGTCACCAATGAAAAGTGAACTCCCTGCTGAGTTCAATGACACCTCACACAAGCCTATACGTCATACAGGTCATTATCTGTGAAAGGGGGCGTGGCCGCATCATAGGGGGGTGGGTCAAATATCACCAATGAAGAAGGAACTCTTAGCTGAGTTCATTGATACCTCACACAAGCCAATATGTCATACAGGTCATTATATGTGAAAGGGGGCGTGGCCGCATCGTAGGGGCGCGGGTCAAACATCACCAGTGAAAAAGGAAGTCTCTGCTGAGTTCATTGATATCTTACACAAGCCTATACGTCACACAGGTCATTATCTGTGAAAGGGGGCGTGGCCGCATCATAAGGGAAAGGGTCAAACATCACCACTGAAAAAGGAACTCTCTGCTGAGTTCATTGATACCTCACACAAGACTGTATCTTACATGGGTCACCATTTATGAGAGGGGGCGTGGCCGCACCATAGGGGGGCGGGCCAAACCATCACCAATGAAGAAAGAACTCTCTGCTGAGTTCAGTGATACTTCACACGAGACTGTATGTCATACAGTTTATTATCTGTGAAAGGGGGCGTGGCCGCATGATTGGGGGGCGGGTCAAACATCACCAATTAAATAGGAACTCTCTGCTGAGTTCATTGATACCTCACACAAGACTGTATCTTACATGGGTCACCAGTTATGAGAGGGGGCGTGGCCGCATCATAGGGGTGCGGGTCAAACATCACCACTGATAAAGGAACTCTCTGCTGAGTTCATTGATACCTCACACAAGCCTATACGTCATACAGGTCATTATCTGTGAAAGGGGGCGTGGCCGCATCATAGGGGGGCGGGTCAAACATTACCAATGAAAAAGGAACTCTCTGCTGAGTTCATTGACACCTCACACAAGACTCTACGCTAAACGGTTCAAATGTTATGAAAGGGGGCGTGGCCTGGGTTACTGGGCGTGGTCAAAATATAGGGGCCACCTCAGTATCACATGTAGACCACACATTCCAAGTTTCATGTAAATCGGATGATGTTTGTCATATAAGGCATATTTCCTGTTGCCAGTTGGTGGCGCTGTCTCCAAAAGTCCATATTGGCCTGCAGGTGTCCTCAGGCCCGGACTCTTGGTGATTGTGGGAAATTTCAAGCAGATACGACAACGTACACTGTAGTTACAGCCACTTTCTCATTCATCGCTAAACACTCAAAATGGCCGCCATGCCACGCCCACACCGTTTGACGAAAAGTTTTTCTTTTAATAACTTTTCATCGTTAACATCTCAAGATGACACACACCAAGTTTGAAGCTGATCGGATGAAATCTCTAGGAGGAGTTCGTTAAAGTATAGCACCTTGTCTTTTAGGCCTACTTCCTGTTGCCACTAGGGGGCGCTATGACTTTGAGCCAATAGCGGCATGTAGATGTCGTCAGGGGCGGACTCTGATGAATCGTGAAAAGTTTCGAGCCAATCGGACAATGTACGCTCAAGTTACACCCACTTCCTGTTTTGGTGGCGAATCGCACAAAATGGCCGCCCCGCCACGGCCACGCCCTATGACGAAAAATTTTTCTTTTAATAACTTTTCATCGTTAACATGTTAAGATGACACACACCAAGTTTGAAGCTGATCGGATGAAAGCTCTAGGAGGAGTTCGTTAAAGTACGACATGTGGAAATGGCCAAAATCGCACTAATTTCGCACATTCAAAACAAAATGGCGGACTTCCTGTTGGGTTTAGGGGGGGGCTACAATGGAGTTTTATGTCCGCCCTGCCATGCTACAGATGTGTACCAAGTTTTGTGAGTCTACGTTAAACGTAGTGCAGGGGCTGAATTTTCGTAATATTGTAGGGGGCGCTAGCGAGCCATTTTTGTGCGCCTATTCCCGAAACCATTAAAATACGTAAATTTTCACCAGACTTGATGCGACCGCCAAATTTGGTGAGTTTTTGAATATGATAAGTCCTCCAAAAAGGCAATTCATTTGACGGAAAAAGAATAATAATAAAGAAAGAATAATTCCTTCAATTCCAATAGGGCCTTCGCCGCTGTCGGCGCTCGGGCCCTAATTAAAGCTGCAAGCAGCGATGTACGGGCCCTCGCTGACCTGCGCGAGTCGGGGTTACTGGCGGACGCCTCTCCTTGCGACCGCTCCTTTGCGCATCACTCACACACTGAAAATCGTCACCAATGAAAAGTGAACTCCCTGCTGAGTTCAATGACACCTCACACAAGCCTATACGTCATACAGGTCATTATCTGTGAAAGGGGGCGTGGCCGCATCATAGGGGGGTGGGTCAAATATCACCAATGAAGAAGGAACTCTTAGCTGAGTTCATTGATACCTCACACAAGCCAATATGTCATACAGGTCATTATATGTGAAAGGGGGCGTGGCCGCATCGTAGGGGCGCGGGTCAAACATCACCAGTGAAAAAGGAAGTCTCTGCTGAGTTCATTGATACCTCACACAAGCCTATACGTCACACAGGTCATTATCTGTGAAAGGGGGCGTGGCCGCATCATAAGGGAAAGGGTCAAACATCACCACTTTAAAAGGAACTCTCTGCTGAGTTCATTGATACCTCACACAAGACTGTACGTCTTACATGGGTCATTATCTGTGAAAGGGGGCGTGGCCGCACCATAGGGGGGCGGGTCAAACATCAGCAATGAAAAAGGAACTCTCTGCTGAGTTCATCGATACCTCACTCAAGCCTGTACCTTACATGGGTCACCAGTTATGAAATGGGGCGTGGCTTAAGCATCGGGGGCGGGCCAAACCAAAACCAATGAAGAAGAAAGTCATTGCTGAGTTCATTGACACCTCACACAAGACTCTACGCTAAACGGTTCAAATGTTATGAAAGGGGGCGTGGCCTGGGTTACTGGGCGTGGTCAAAATATAGGGGCCACCTCAGTATCACATGTAGACCACACATTCCAAGTTTCATGTAAATCGGATGATGTTTGTCATATAAGGCATATTTCCTGTTGCCAGTTGGTGGCGCTGTCTCCAAAAGTCCATATTGGCCTGCAGGTGTCCTCAGGCCCGGACTCTTGGTGATTGTGGGAAATTTCAAGCAGATACGACAACGTACACTGTAGTTACAGCCACTTTCTCATTCATCGCTAAACACTCAAAATGGCCGCCATGCCACGCCCACACCGTTTGACGAAAAGTTTTTCTTTTAATAACTTTTCATCGTTAACATCTCAAGATGACACACACCAAGTTTGAAGCTGATCGGATGAAATCTCTAGGAGGAGTTCGTTAAAGTATAGCACCTTGTCTTTTAGGCCTACTTCCTGTTGCCACTAGGGGGCGCTATGACTTTGAGCCAATAGCGGCGTGTATATGTCGTCAGGGGCGGACTCTGATGAATCCTGGAAAGTTTCGAGCCAATCGGACCATGTACGCTCAAGTTACACCCACTTCCTGTTTTGGTGGCGAATCGCACAAAATGGCCGCCCCGCCACGGCCACGCCCTATGACGAAAAATTTTTCTTTTAATAACTTTTCATCGTTAACATGTTAAGATGACACACACCAAGTTTGAAGCTGATCGGATGAAAGCTCTAGGAGGAGTTCGTTAAAGTACGACATGTGGAAATGGCCAAAATCGCACTAATTTCGAACATTCAAAACAAAATGGCGGACTTCCTGTTGGGTTTAGGGGGGGGCTACAATGGAGTTTTATGTCCGCCCTGCCATGCTACAGATGTGTACCAAGTTTCGTGAGTCTACGTTAAACGTAGTGCAGGGGCTGAATTTTCGTAATATTGTAGGGGGCGCTAGCGAGCCATTTTTGTGCGCCTATTCCCGAAACCATTAAAATACGTAAATTTTCACCAGACTTGATGCGACCGCCAAATTTGGTGAGTTTTTGAATATGATAAGTCCTCCAAAAAGGCAATTCATTTGACGGAAAAAGAAAGAAAGAAAGAATAATAATAAGAATAATCCTTCAATTCCAATAGGGCCTTCGCCGCTGTCGGCGCTCGGGCCCTAATTAAAGCTGCAAGCAGCGATGTACGGGCCCTCGCTGACCTGCGCGAGTCGGGGTTACTGGCGGACGCCTCTCCTTGCGACCGCTCCTTTGCGCATCACTCACACACTGAAAATCGTCACCAATGAAAAGTGAACTCCCTGCTGAGTTCAATGACACCTCACACAAGCCTATACGTCATACAGGTCATTATCTGTGAAAGGGGGCGTGGCCGCATCATAGGGGGGTGGGTCAAATATCACCAATGAAGAAGGAACTCTTAGCTGAGTTCATTGATACCTCACACAAGCCAATATGTCATACAGGTCATTATATGTGAAAGGGGGCGTGGCCGCATCGTAGGGGCGCGGGTCAAACATCACCAGTGAAAAAGGAAGTCTCTGCTGAGTTCATTGATATCTTACACAAGCCTATACGTCACACAGGTCATTATCTGTGAAAGGGGGCGTGGCCGCATCATAGGGGAAAGGGTCAAACATCACCACTGAAAAAGGAACTCTCTGCTGAGTTCATTGATACCTCACACAAGACTGTATCTTACATGGGTCACCATTTATGAGAGGGGGCGTGGCCGCACCATAGGGGGGCGGGCCAAACCATCACCAATGAAGAAAGAACTCTCTGCTGAGTTCAGTGATACTTCACACGAGACTGTATGTCATACAGTTTATTATCTGTGAAAGGGGGCGTGGCCGCATGATTGGGGGGCGGGTCAAACATCACCAATTGAAAAAGGAACTCTCTGCTGAGTTCATTGATACCTCACACAAGCCTATACGTCATACAGGTCATTAGTCTGTGAAAGGGGGCGTGGCCGCATGCATAAGGGGGCGGGTCAAACCATCACCAATGAAAAAGGAACTCTCTGCTGAGTTCATTGACACCTCACACAAGACTGTACCATAAACGGTTCAAATGTTATGGGAGGGGGCGTGGCCTGAGTGGGTGGGCGTGGTCAAATTATAGAGGCCACCTCAGTTTCACATGTAGACCACACATTCTAAGTTTCATGTAAATCGGATGATGTTTGTCATATAAGGCATATTTCCTGTTGCCAGATGGTGGCGCTATCTCCAAAAGTCCATTTTGGCCTGCAGATGTCCTCAGGCCTGGACTCTTGGTGATTGTGGGAAATTTCAAGCAGATACGACAACGTACACTGTAGTTACAGCCACTTTCTCCTTCATCGCTAAACACTCAAAATGGCCGCCATGCCACGCCCACACCGTATGACGAAAAGTTTTTCTTTTAATAACTTTTCATCGTTAACATCTCAAGATGACACACACCAAGTTTGAAGCTGATCGGATGAAATCTCTAGGAGGAGTTCGTTAAAGTATAGCACCTTGTCTTTTAGGCCTACTTCCTGTTGCCACTAGGGGGCGCTATGACTTTGAGCCAATAGCGGCGTGTAGATGTCGTCAGGGGCGGACTCTGATGAATCGTGGAAAGTTTCGAGCCAATCGGACCATGTACGCTCAAGTTACACCCACTTCCTGTTTTGGTGGCGAATCGCACAAAATGGCCGCCCCGCCACGGCCACGCCCTATGACGAAAAATTTTTCTTTTAATAACTTTTCATCGTTAACATGTTAAGATGACACACACCAAGTTTGAAGGTGATCGGATGAAAGCTCTAGGAGGAGTTCGTTAAAGTACGACATGTGGAAATGGCCAAAATCGCACTAATTTCGCACATTCAAAACAAAATGGCGGACTTCCTGTTGGGTTTAGGGGGGGGCTACAATGGAGTTTTATGTCCGCCCTGCCATGCTACAGATGTGTACCAAGTTTCGTGAGTCTACGTTAAACGTAGTGCAGGGGCTGAATTTTCGTAATATTGTAGGGGGCGCTAGCGAGCCATTTTTGTGCGCCTATTCCCGAAACCATTAAAATACGTAAATTTTCACCAGACTTGATGCGACCGCCAAATTTGGTGAGTTTTTGAATATGATAAGTCCTCCAAAAAGGCAATTCATTTGACGGAAAAAGAATAATAATAATAAAGAATAATAATAATAGTAATAATTCCTTCAATTCCAATAGGGCCTTCGCCGCTGTCGGCGCTCGGGCCCTAATTAAAGCTGCAAGCAGCGATGTACGGGCCCTCGCTGACCTGCGCGAGTCGGGGTTACTGGCGGACGCCTCTCCTTGCGACCGCTCCTTTGCGCGTCACTCACACACTGAAAATCGTCACCAATGAAAAGTGAACTCCCTGCTGAGTTCAATGACACCTCACACAAGCCTATACGTCATACAGGTCATTATCTGTGAAAGGGGGCGTGGCCGCATCATAGGGGGGCGGGTCAAACATCACCAATGAAGAAGGAACTCTTAGCTGAGTTCATTGATACCTCACACAAGCCAATATGTCATACAGGTCATTATATGTGAAAGGGGGCGTGGCCGCATCGTAGGGGCGCGGGTCAAACATCACCAGTGAAAAAGGAAGTCTCTGCTGAGTTCATTGATACCTCACACAAGCCTATACGTCATACAGGTCATTATCTGTGAAAGGGGGCGTGGCCGCATCATAGGGGGGCGGGTCAAACATCATTAATGAAAAAGGAAGTCTCTGCTGAGTTCTTTGATATCTTACACAAGCCTATACGTCACACTGGTCATTATCTGTGAAAGGGGGCGTGGCCGCATCATAGGGGGGCGGGTCAAACATCAGCAATGAAAAAGGAACTCTCTGCTGAGTTCATCGATACCTCACTCAAGCCTGTACCTTACATGGGTCACCAGTTATGAAATGGGGCGTGGCTTAAGCATCGGGGGCGGGCCAAACCAAAACCAATGAAGAAGAAAGTCATTGCTGAGTTCATTGACACCTCACACAAGACTCTACGCTAAACGGTTCAAATGTTATGAAAGGGGGCGTGGCCTGGGTTACTGGGCGTGGTCAAAATATAGGGGCCACCTCAGTATCACATGTAGACCACACATTCCAAGTTTCATGTAAATCGGATGATGTTTGTCATATAAGGCATATTTCCTGTTGCCAGTTGGTGGCGCTGTCTCCAAAAGTCCATATTGGCCTGCAGGTGTCCTCAGGCCCGGACTCTTGGTGATTGTGGGAAATTTCAAGCAGATACGACAACGTACACTGTAGTTACAGCCACTTTCTCATTCATCGCTAAACACTCAAAATGGCCGCCATGCCACGCCCACACCGTTTGACGAAAAGTTTTTCTTTTAATAACTTTTCATCGTTAACATCTCAAGATGACACACACCAAGTTTGAAGCTGATCGGATGAAATCTCTAGGAGGAGTTCGTTAAAGTATAGCACCTTGTCTTTTAGGCCTACTTCCTGTTGCCACTAGGGGGCGCTATGACTTTGAGCCAATAGCGGCATGTAGATGTCGTCAGGGGCGGACTCTGATGAATCGTGAAAAGTTTCGAGCCAATCGGACAATGTACGCTCAAGTTACACCCACTTCCTGTTTCGGTGGCGAATCGCACAAAATGGCCGCCCCGCCACGGCCACGCCCTATGACGAAAAATTTTTCTTTTAATAACTTTTCATCGTTAACATGTTAAGATGACACACACCAAGTTTGAAGGTGATCGGATGAAAGCTCTAGGAGGAGTTCGTTAAAGTACGACATGTGGAAATGGCCAAAATCGCACTAATTTCGCACATTCAAAACAAAATGGCGGACTTCCTGTTGGGTTTAGGGGGGGGCTACAATGGAGTTTTATGTCCGCCCTGCCATGCTACAGATGTGTACCAAGTTTCGTGACTCTACGTTAAACGTAGTTGCAGGGGCTGAATTTTCGTAATATTGTAGGGGGCGCTAGCGAGCCATTTTTGTGCGCCTATTCCCGAAACCATTAAAATACGTAAATTTTCACCAGACTTGATGCGACCGCCAAATTTGGTGAGTTTTTGA
>JAQOOF010001077.1:0-11972 GCA_029931835.1 Etheostoma nigrum | reverse complement strand
GACAAGGAATAACAAGATGCTGAAATATCTAATAAATACCTATAAAAACACTGAAAACTGACCACCATAAACATTTAAAAAATAATGAATGCACAAATAACAAATGTCCTACGCAAATACAGGCTGTGCATACTGTGCAATTGATTGTTCATCAGTGTGAGTGCCACTGTTTTTATATTGCTTGGTTTTACACCTTGGAACAAAAAACCTCTTTCCAGAAGGAAGAAGCTGAAACTCATGCAAAAGGTGCCAGCTGTCATTTAAAATGGAATTGGTTATACATTGAGCCTCACCAGCCGTTTCACCAACCAAATTTCTTCTTAAAACCCAATTACACAGTTTTCACAAAGATTCCGACTTTCAAGTTATCTTTTCGGGATTTGTTCTTTTGAGAACAAAATCTAGGCACACCTAAGAGCACACTTGCGCACATTTGAGTGAAAAAGAAATGTAATGTAAAGTAAACCATCAAATCAAAAAGTGTGGGTCTTTCAGGACAATCCAAAAAGTTTGCACACTGATGAAATAGTGCAAATACATCAGTGGATAATTGTACACACTTCTCTGAATTTTAGAACAAAAAACAAATGCAAGGTCACCCAGTACACAGTCTGCATAGCTAAGTGAAGACATTTATGTCTGCTCTGTTTGTTGGTCACTGTTCACTGCAATGCTAAGTATGTAATTCACCTGATAATTATCTAGGGAGGAATTAAGGATAGAAATTAATTACAGGCATGAGTTGCTTCAGCATTGGGTGCTGCCATGTTAGGTCCATCATGTTCCACACCAGCAGGCCTGTCACTTGCCTCTTAACAGGTATTGGCGTCTAACAATATTAGAGAGAAATAAGACTCAGGAAATTGGTAATGGGGCATCAGAGGATGAAAATTAAGAGCCATTTCCCTTTACTGTGGCCTTGTATACGAAGTAGCCACACCGCCACCTTGCAAGCACAGTCATGACATCATGAAAATAGAATAGAACTCTTAATTGTTCCAGAGGGGAAATTTGTCGTGGGCATAGTACTAGAATATGTTGCATTTGTTTGAAATAGAAGCTCTGGCTAATCCACACAACATTCTGGAATGGGAGAAAAACTCTGTTCTGGTTTATTGACATTAATTTAAACCAATCACAATTGTCTTGGGTGGGGCTAAGCCCCGTACGGAGCAATGGCGCCTCTGCAAAACAGCCTCGGGAAGGAACTTGTTTTGGTGGAACATGTGTACGTTAAAAGGTTGTTTTAGTCGTGCAACAGAAAACTCAGATTGGACAGATAGTCTAGCTAGCTGTCTGGATTTACCCTGCAGAGATCTGAGGAGCAGTTAACCATAGTCCTCAGAAATCCACCAGAGGTTAGAACGCCAACGCAGAGACAGAGGAAGGGGACGGACATCAGGCATAAAAGAAGGACATCCGAAGGAGCAATCCTGCAGTGAAACTTTTACTTAATCCCACATGCAATTACAATACAAAATGGACTGCATTTATATTGCGCTTTTCTAGTCTACTACTAGACTTATGACTACTCCCGCTTTTAACATGGAACCATTTACACACACATGCACTTTTTCTTCCTATTTGACTAACATTTGCTATAGACTACAGTGACCAACTTTTGGCTGAGCCTTTTTTTATCGAATAAGAGCATGTGTTTGTGACTTGTCTTGAGTCTATGTATGTCTTCAGTAAGAACTAATGGGTTTGTGGGTGACTCACAGGGTAGGGAAGTCAGAAAGTATTAAGAGAACACTTTTTTAAGTATTTTGTTTAAAGGTTCCATGGCATGAAAATTTTACTTCATGAGTTTTTTTTTAATATTAATATCCATTCCACTAGCCTGCCTATGTAAATGTAAATGTAAATGTGCTGTATTTATATAGCGCTTTTCTAGTCTTAACGACTACTCAAAGCGCTTTTACATCATACAGGATACATTCACCATTCACACACATTCATACACTGTGGCCGAGGCTGCCGTACAAGGTGCCACCTGCTCATCAGATAAACACTCACACACATTCATACTCCGATGCGCAGCCTATGGCCCCCCTAGTGGCTAGAAATGGCAATAGGTGTAAACTGAGCCCTGGGTATCCTGCTCTGCCTTTTAGAAAATGAAAGCTCAGATGGGCCGATCTGGAATCTTGCCCCTTATGAGGTCTTTCAAACAAGCAAAGTGGCTGTTGGTCAAGGCCACGCCCCACCCTCCACGTTAAACTATTGGACAAAAACATGTGAATAAGAGCCAGGTGAATGAATACCGGTATTTCCTCGTAATGATTCCATGACATAAACACTGGTGAAATGCGCACACACACACACAAACTCACATCTCTCAGCAGTTGCTTGTATAGCTAAACCCATTTCTGTTTCCCATTAGCAGCACAGTCTAAGCTGCCCTGCATCTGCTCAATATTTCTTTCAAGTTTGGTCCTCATTCCCATAATTGACTATATATGCATGCTAATTAGCAAATAGACAGAGATATGTCCAGCTTTAATTGCTAATGGGCCTGAAAGGTCAGTTTAGTCAAGAGCTTACGACAATGTGTGACAGCCAACAAGCAAACACAGCAGAAAAACCAGCCTTGCTTTGAGCTGCTGTCATCTGGAGAAACCTTTACCAAGAGAGAGCAGAGAAGTGCTTCTTTAGAGTAGAAATTATCCTCAATTTGATTGTTTTTGAACAACGCACACACAAAAATAGTTATTTTAAGGGTCAATGTATTCATAGAATTTTCTGTTGATTGATTAGCCAGTATTTATGTTGCTGTTTCACAGTCAAGACAATCCCCACAGTCAGTTAATGCACTGAAAATAAAAAGAGAAGATTGTACACAAGGTGACAGCAAGGTAACTGTCATGTTTTTGTCATTGTGTTTTTTAGTTGGTTTCATGTTTTCTGTTTGGTTGTGAACCTCCTGTTTTATTTTGAAATCCATTGTTTGGTTACACCCTTGGTCACTTGTCTTACTGTTTTTGTTTGTTTCCCGCCTGTTCTGATTGTTCTGCCCCGCGCTTATGTGCTTCACCTGTTGTGTCAGCTGTCTCTTGTCTCTAAACTGGATAGCTGGCTTAAATGTGTAGGCTAGGTGAAGTAGTGAGAATAATTGACAAAGTGGGAATGCTTTTCATTAGAATAAATGTCATTAAAAATGAAACAAGGCAAAAGGGGATTAAAATGTCTGATGTAGTGCAAACCCACACAAAGAAACCAAGCAAAAAGGAAGGTAAATTCACTGAAATGCACAAATCAAAATGATATAAGGCTCACAGGAATGTCACTTCTTGGCCAAACTATTAACATAACACTGCACTGCATGACAGTACAGTGAGATGTCCTTCTCCTGCTGGCTGTAAAGCGCTGCCAGGGCTTGTCAAGGACACAGGCGCTCCATTTGGCCTTGTTATGTTGGAGTCAGGAAATGACTGTGATCCTTCCGATGGCTCAATGAGTGCTAGGATGTCCACTTAAAGCTAAGCCAATCCCTTCCTTTTGCATATTGCTGAAACATCACTTAACATTTCACCTCAACACTTCAACTTCACAGTGTTATAAAAGTGACACATATTACCTACTAAAGGAAATGGGAGCATAAAATGGCCCATAAATCCTAACAAGCACCGCTCTCTCCGGAAACATGCTGATGAATTCTCCAACTTGGATCCAAATATTATGATTCTGTGAGGATGTGTGTGAGCTGCCGCCAATCAACCAAAGTGCAAATCTTCAACTATTTCACAAACCAGATAATGTCATGTTGTGATCAGACAACCCATCAAACTGATTGGTGCGATTGTGCCGGAAAGAACTGAGAGTCAGAGTCAAAGCTGAGAGAAAAAAGGGTTCATTGACAAGCAAGGGGGCCAGAACTTGAGACCTTTGGTGCAGTAGCAAGAAGCTACTAGAACCGTCCTGAATAACTAAAAGTAGGAAGCAAATGGTATAAATACTCACCATTAAGTACATGAAAAGACACAAAGCAATGTGTGCAAGGCATGAGGCCCCCCACAACCGCCTGAGAACCCATGAGCTGGCTGGAAATGGAGACTCCAACCCCTTACCCATAACCAGACCTAGTTTTGCATTGCCAGCTCTATCTCTACAGTACTGCAGAGTAAGGTCTGGCTCCACCAAAAACATTCTGGGTTTTACTTTAAACAAAACAATGGCTACGTCTACATTGCTACGTGTTGCTTTAAAAAAATGAATATCTATTGCTACGTTTACATCTCTAATTCCCCCTGCTCTGGAGTTTCCGAGCCTCTAAAGAGGAGACATTTGGAAACACTTGCGGGGTTGTGTTGTAGTCTCAACAGGAGACCTTGTGCAACACCAATACTGACGCCAATGTTTCGCCGCCTGATTGGGTCATGATGTCTCGTTCAATAAGACTAAGCTACTAACGTTACCATGGCAAATACCATGCTGCCTCCTGTGTACCCCGGCATTCACATGCCCAGAATGTCTATCCGAGAATGTTGAGATATGAGATTTGGGAGTGTTAGATTAAAAACAGGTAGTTCTTTTACTGGAGCTAAAGTCACTGTGCACGGAGATCACTTTTGGCTCAAAACTCCACTTATAAAACAAAATGTAGCAATTTAAATGTACCCAATGCTAAATAGCCTCAGAAAGGAACTTTAGGTGGAACATTTCAATTCAATTCAATTCAATTCAATTTTATTTATAGTATCAATTCATAACAGGCATTATCTCGAGACACTTTACAGATAGAGCAGGTCTAGACCACACTCCAGAATTTACAAAGACCCAACAGTTCTAGTAATTTCCTACAGAGCAAGCAACAGTGCGACAGTGGCGAGGAAAAACTTATGAAACCTAGTAGTTGTGTGACATTTCCCCCTTCTGTTTCTGTGTATCCTTTTCTGATTTAGTTTTCTTTGTTTCATTGATTTGGATGAAATGTTGTTTTGTTCTTGTTTTCTGATGTAAAGCACTTTGGATGCCTGCTGTTTATTGTAAAGTGCTATATAAATAAACAGTGTTTGCTCCCACCAGTGTATCTCTGTGTGTACTTTGTCCACAGCAATCCCACCAATCGGTCCCAAAATGTCCCACTTAATGCCATAAATGTATTCTCTGTAAATCATTACAATCATTTCCCCGAAAGAACCAAGCAGGCCTGTCTTGTTGCAGAATTTTCTTTAAAATTTGTCAGTTTCAGCATGTAGCTTACTGGCTCAAAGTTTGTTTTCTGTAGCAAAAGGATTTTGAGAACGGCAACACAGAGAGTGGACATTACGCACTGGATGTCAGGCTTTATCGTGGAAATGTACTTCTGTTGATCTAGACTATCCCATACCAGTCTGCCTTCCTGCCAAGTAGCTAGTAGGGTTAAACCTGACCAATCATGCAAATAACAAATCATTATCAAGTAAGGTCAGCTACAGTCTATAACAACGACCTTCCACTTCCGGGATAGCTCCCGTGCCGCTGGAAATTACGCCAAATGTCATTCTTTTTGGCCGGATGTCTGTTAGCTTCCGCTTTAAAAACTACTTTTGAACGTAAACATGTTCCACCAAAACAAGTTTCTTCCTGAGGCAATTTTGCATCGCCACTATGGTTCTGTCCGGCACAACCAGAGCACATTCTGTTTGGCTAACCAGACCCTCCAGCTATGAAACTGGACAGGATTTTTAACAAAAAAGGGAAACCACAAGAACAGGCGGCACATTAGCAACTAGTTAAAGAAGCCATGAAATGGGAGTAAGATAGGATTTATGACACATCAGAAGAAATAAACAATAACCAGCCACAAGTGTTCCAAATTAAACAAAAAAATGTCTTCTATTGCAGTCTCCACACCTTGTAGACCTACACATAGAAACATTTTCTGATCTGACATTACTATCATCAGGATGCCATCTTACTTTATGTCTGTGCCTTCAAAACTGTTACTAATCATTGTTGAAAAATTAATTGGTTTTATGATGTGACAGCAATGTAAAGGTTTGGTTAGGATTATCAAAAAACTAAAACTAACAATGATAGTTTGGATTAATGGGAGTTCTCTGCTAAGATTCACAGACTCTAGTCGTCATGGTTACAGTAATCAATGTGGTTAACTTTGGGAACGATTGTGGTCACACTTAACTTTGACTGTCAGTTTGAAACCATAAACGAACAGCGGTCTCGCATATCAAAGTTGGATGTTTTGTTGACCCATTGATTCATCCCAACATACCTAAGCAGACTTTCTTCTTTGCTCCCGTAATATTTAATTCAGCTACTAGAAGGCCCTGTCACTTAAAGTCCATGTTGCAAGTTTAATTTTGCAACGAATTTGTGCAATTTGCTTGTTGGTAGTACATATTTGAACTGTTATCCATTGTTTTTGATGGTGTTGGATATCGCAAAACTGAATATATATCAAAAAATGGGCACAATTTTACAGTGTTTCATTTTCCCCCCACAATGCATTGCATGACATCACATTAGGGAGATAACAGAGCAGCCTGCATTGTATTTACCACTGGTCTGGCCTAATGTGGCTTCTGGTCTTTTAATATTAACAGTCTATGCTCTCGATCAAGTCCATGTGACTTTATTATATTTATAATAATATTGGAGAGAAAGTGAAACACAGCTTAGACGGGGGTGTTGTTCGGCTTTTCACAAGTTTAGACTGCTAGCTAACGCTAGCTAACGCTACGCCGCCGGACGTTAGCACAACAGCGTTAGCCTAGCCTGCTAGGTAAATATTACGACTGCCTTTGGTGTTGCCTATATATGCGCCCATGTTGTCAACATCATACATGTGGCATTAGTGCACCTGTTGTACCATAATTGTATTGAACAAAATAGTAAGCTTCGCTCCTACGAGATGGGGGGGTTTGTTACGTTACACACAAAGCTAACTGGCTATAGTTAGCCTGTACGGATGCTAGCGGATATAGCTAACGTCGCGTAGCCAGCCTGCAACTTCGGCAGTAGAGTTTTGGTAAGATAACACGACCGCGTTGTCGCCCACAATCAACCTGCAGTGATGTTTGAAATATAAACAATTACAATCCTGGTGCTGCTGGTTGGGGAGGACCATGATCCTGCCTGAAATGTCACAAACGGATTTAGACATCTTCAGATCAGCTGATCGCGGGGCTCGCTCCCCGACCGGCGGATCACTCCCCGACCTGCGCACTCCCCGACGGGAGGCATGCTCGCTTCCCGACCGGAGGGGCTCGCTCCCCGACCGGCTCGCTCCCCGACCGGAGGGGCTCGCTCCCGACCGGAGGGGCTCGCTCCCCGACCGGAGGCATGCTCGCTTCCCGACCGCAGGGGCTCGCTCCCCGACCGGCTCGCTCGCCTACAGCACCCGCACTCCACCGCAGCTTCGCCGCCACACACACAAGCACCGGCCAAACAGCGACACGTTTTCACCGGAGGAAGAGGTAAACACTTAGAAATAACACTCGGGGATGCCTTCTATTCCTATATCTAGATAAGTGTACCAGTACTTATCTGAACTAACGACATGATCACTGTCACTAGATCGAAAGAATACGTTGACGTTCACTCGGTGCTATTCACTGACAGTAAAAAGTAAAGTCATTGTATGCACTGCTGCGCTGCTAAAATAAAGGAGATAAATGAAGAAGACTTCCCCACAATCTTGACAATTCCTCATTTGCCCTCTCACGTCTGGTAGGTTCGTAATTATTCGGCTGCTGGCCTTTCAGATAACATTTTTAGGGTGCTTTCAGACAGAAACTTTCATTCTTCGTGCAAGAATATAGTTAAAATCTGAGGTTGGGTGCTAAAGAAAGGAGTTTGGGGTTTCTATTTTTAATACTAAATCTCTTGCAGAGAATTATAGAACAAGACACAGCTGGGAGTCTTGGTCTTTGAAACACATATCTTCTCCCTCTATTTTCTCTTCCATTGCATTGCAGTTAGCAAAGAGAGAATGAATGCAATAGAATGAAAGAATGGATTGGCTAGAAAATGAGAATCAATGATAACGATAGAACAGCTGGGGCTAATGGAGTCCAATCTACAGCACGCTGGATTAATTAAGGGGCAAGGGAGAGGACCTATAGATTCAGCTCCTAAGGATATTTCTAATTGGACAACAGGATTGGTAGTGATTGGGATATTGTCTCCACACTGTTTCCATTTTCCAGACATAAATTAAAACAGGAACAATGGATGAACACTATGGGACAGATTTCATCATGCTTTGGATAGTTTTGAGTTTAGTGGAACTTATTAACAAAGGGAAACTTATTTACAAAGGGAAACTTTACTGTCACAGAATATGCCCATTGAAATCAGTTTTAAAGCTGCACTTTCTTTGAGGAAGTTACATTACAGCATCCAGGGCCTTCTGTTTTTGGCATGGCTTGTAATAAGAATAGAGAGTAGAGACCAACTGATATGGCAGGTCTATAAAAAGAAAATGTTAAAGAAAGTCTTGTTTGCTATTTTTATGATTTTGCATCCTTGCAGTTTTTTTTGTCAAATGGGTTGTTAAAAAATGACTTATGTAATGAAATTTTGTTTTGTGAGTCTGCATCATCAGCTGATGTAGCACAAACTATGCGTAATTAACAGATACAATGACAAGCATCTGTAGGCAAGCAATGTGGCAAGAAGGGACAGCATGCGTGCTTGTTTGATGTTTTCAGGACAAACAGAGCAGATGAATGAGGACTGTGTGTGGGACTAAGAATGTGGGTGTACAGGTAATCAGCTGTTGCCGAGAGTGAAACAGGGACAAATACGCCCAAATGTCTTTGGCATTTAAAAATTCCAGTATCAACACAAAGAACAAAAGCGCATGGGAGCAGATCTATTGATGAGCATGTACAAACTTACATCTACAGCTTTTATTCTTGCTGTGTTACAGTATCAATGATGCCTAAGCATAAAAACCATAGACTGTAAAAAATAATGGACAGAGCTTCCACATGTGAAAAGTGAAGCCAACGCTGAAGTGCTTTAAACGTGTGTTCTATCTAATTTCCAGCAGGGGGCGACTCCATTGGCTCCAAAAAGATGTCTGTTTCTGTAGAAGCCTATGTCAGAATGAGCCTACTTCCCACTTGATTTATTACCTCACTAAACATTGCCATGGTTAGTTTATGGACTTCATACAGAGTTTCCTCAATTTATAGTCTAATTTTTTTTCAATGGATGATAAAGCAGGGGACGCTATAAGGTGTGGCTACACGCTGACCTGAAATAGCCGTGAACCTTTTTTTGGGTGTCTGGGTTTTAGTTTTAAACTTTGACCCCCTTACTATGTTTTCACATTCTATATCATCTAGCTTCTTGAACTATCGCCAATTTTCTGTCTGCTGCCGTTAACGTGGATGAATAGTGCCAGTACCCGTAAGTCTGCGTTTACCATGCTGGATGACTTGCTACAGACAATTGAAAAAAGCAACGTTCCCTCTTTAGTGTTTAGCTTTGCACACCGCCATTGCAACCAAGCACAATGTGGGCCTGGCTGTGTCATTTCCCCTCCAACCTGTCATCATGGCGTCACGTTCGGTATCAAAAAAACAAGTTGGCGACAGCTAAATTGCCAATTTGAGGCTTCAAAACGGCAGTCCAAAAACCAATGGGTGACATCACTGCTGCTACGTCTATCATTTTATATCATTCAATGATAACAAAAAAACATGCATAGGCCATTTCCCACACATATACTGGTATTAATAGACACAGAATGTGCAGTGAGAATGTGTTGACATGTACTTCAGACCAGCGTACTCATGGTTTTCTAAAGCCAGCCAGAGAGAGGAAATAAAAGATGAGGAATGGTAGTGAAGCAGGCAGGCGGTCGTATCAATATACAACTGAGTGATGAAGGGTGTGTTTACACTTATTTATAGCTGTCTGATCGAGTGGAATTCAGACTTGTTCATGAATGCATAAAAACTTGCCCACGCCATTGTGGATGCATATTTGAAAATAGGTCAGAATGTGTGCATTGTGTACCTTACTTCACATCCTAAAAACTGCCCTCTCTGTTAATGGGCTTCATTGCACAAGTTGTCTAAATTAAACAACAGAATAAGTATATTCTTGCCCCTGTAATAATGCACAGACATATTATTTTCTGATTTCACAATGCTGTTAGCATATTGACATAATCTTTTGTGCCTTTTAAAAACTGTTAAAAATCACCGTTGGAAAATAAATCTGTTTTAATGAAGTGATGCTTTTGTTTTTTGTTTTTTTCCATTTTAAGCTAGTGGAAAACGTGGGTGATCAACACTTATCGATACTGTGCCTGAACGCATTCTGTGTATACACAGAAAAACTGCTGAAGCTGCTACTCTGCTGAGGGGTGTACTGTGAAGCAAGTTTGACATAGTCAGGCTTTTATTTGCCTTAGGTGGCTCAACAAAAGCTCAAACCCCCATGAGAGATAACGGGTATCACAACGGTGATTATCAACTGTCTTTGTCCAGGTTTTCTTCTTTAGACTCTCATGAAAAGGGCTTTTTGCATATTTTGCTGCATTTCTTTCCCCATCTCTCTCCCCTTTCATATCTTCAGATGTCCTGTCAATAAAGCCCTAAAGATGCCCAAAAAGAGTCTTTAAAAAAATATATGATAAACGCAATGCGATGCATACAGTTTGGGCTAATATACGTATTTGTGCACAGCTTGGTTGGTGCCATTACTAAAAGACCGCTCAACAATTTTAGATTCATAATGAATTCTGTTAGCTGAGAATCTGTATTGCTCATTGCTAATTTTCGGCCTCTAAACACTCTCTCCCACTCCTCCTTACGTGGACTTTGTAGTTCTGTAATAATCACAGACTTCCAACGGCCACTAGCGGGCTCTGTCACTTTTTTTTTTTTTGAGGTGCTCGCTAAAACGGCTTGCTAAAATTATGTTGTTTGTTTTCTGGAGGACAATCTCTAGTTGCACTATTCAACACTAATACCGACCTTACACCTATGCAAGCAATTTCACTGTTGCAGAATAATTTCCAAAAATGGCACAAAATCATAAGAGTCTTGCTAGAATTGGGGCATTCTCCCGTCATCAATAGTTTGGCGTAAGGTCATAAAACTCAGTCCCAGTCAGTCTTTTTCCCAACTTGCTCCGACAAAATCAAACGTGTTTGATGTTATCCTAAGTTTGAAGTCTTGGTTGTGAAGTTAAATCACGTGAACATTGTCAAAAACCAATGGGTGCTCTCTCTCCAGCACCAAACAGGAAGCAGCAAATGGTTAGGGACAGTGTTGTTTATGGTTGCTATGGCTAGCGCTAAGTTAAACGCTAAAGAGGGAAAGTTGTAGATTTTTTAGCCCTCTGAAGCGAGTCACCCAACGGGGGGTTTACCAGCAGATAAGCACAGACCTCCTGGTACTGGAGACATTCATCTGCATTTACGGCAGAATGGAAAATCAGTTAACTTTACCTTAGGTTACAAGCTAACGTGAGCGGTAGCTAGTTAGCTTGGTTAAATACTTCCAAACAAATGTAGTTGTAGTTTTGCAATTTGTGACCCTGCAAGATCCCCCATCTTTACACATGACAGTGTTTGATGTAAGATGTGAGATGATGTCAGACTTTAGTCTTTGAGTCCAGTATGGTAGGCTTAAGTGTTTTTTTCAGACACTGGCTAGTAAACATGGGCAGTTATATGGCTGTGTCCAGACAGACAAGGAGCATCCCCTTAACTAAACTCCTCAGAAGAAGAGGTTAGAAGAAAGAAAACTCTGTTTGACTGACCTGGGAAGGTGCAGTGTAGAAACACAGTGGTGAGTGCATCACAAGAAGATAAATATAAGGGATTACAACTGTGTTTTTTTCAGTTGTTTTCATTGTAATATCGCTAGTATTTAAATCTGATGCATGGATGCAATGTTGTGGAGATCCTTGAAATGTCAGCTTTAAACAAAGAGCTGACCGATAGCAGGAACCAAACCTCGGGGGGCAGCGGCTCACTACACAGACAGCCTCTCTGTCTGTTC
>JAQOOF010001076.1:0-11984 GCA_029931835.1 Etheostoma nigrum | reverse complement strand
TCAGACTTGTCATATCAGCTCAGAAAAATCTGTTTTTCCCAACTTCCTCGAAATAATAAGAACGTCCGTGCTATATTTCAGAAAGAAATTGTTTCTATTTCAAATGTTACATTTTATTGGAACCGATTTGTTTATGGCATTGACTGGAAAAAGGTTTAGATGATTCCTCACAAATACCTGATAGTAAACAAGGTGAAAGAAGTATTGTTTAGAATAATTCACAGATACTACCCTGAGAATCATGATATGCTAAAATTTAAAAGAGACATCAATACAAACTGTTCTTTCTGTGAAGGTCACCCAGAAACCGTTTTGCACCTTTTTTGGTATTGTTCACACACCAGAAGATTTTGGCAAGACTTGTTGTAGAATGTTGTAATTAGTTTTTATAGAACTCAAAGTAAAGAAAAGATGTTTTTTATTATAAATGTATTAATCCTTTTGGCAAAGTTTCACATTCACAAATGTAAATTGAGCTCTAAATAACCTAATTTTATACATTATTTCCATGAAGTTGTTCTTTATAAAAATCTGATTTCTGTCAACTTATGGTCCTCCTTTGTAATGACCTTTAAGCTTCCCCTGGCTAAATTGTATTGTATTGTTTTCCTTATGTATGTTTATATGTTATTTTGAATAATTTTATATGTCATTTGTGTTCTGTTTCCTTTTTTTGCAATAAAGACAACATAAAAAAAAACACTAATCTAACCGGCATGCAACGGGCGCCGATCGCCGGTGATCGATTCTGCGCAGACCTGGCTCATTTCTAACGAGCCTACTCTTTGGGTGTTCATTGGGGGAAGATGTTGCCCTAATTCAGCTGATTGGTCAGGTTCAGAAAGGGGAGGGAGGAAGGAGGATAGGCGGGAAGAAGAGGGAAGTGTTTGCAGGGGGAGACAAATCTAACTAGCTAGTTATGGCCAGCAGCCTTTTTGATGTTTAGGGCACTCTTCCAACCTTGTTATTAGCCTATGTTCTAGGGTAATAAAGCCCGGTCCATCCGGTTACGCTTTAGCCACCGTCGCTTCGTCATTCAGCTATCTAGGCAGCCTTGCGGCGGAGCCGTGAGCGCTACAGTATCATAGGGATTTAACGTAACTGTACATGCTCGAACACCGTTGGCGGTAACCGAGAGGATGGTGCACGAGCAAAAACAGCACCTCTGATTTTAATCATTTGATAACCATAAAAGAAAGATACACGATTTTTGCGGCTAAAAGCTAACGGGTTAGCGGTCACGGGGATTTCTTTGGTGTCGTTCTAGCCATTACAGGGGATTTTCTATCCAGCCTGGAACTTGTGCCATTTTTCGGAGTTGTTGAGCAAAAAATCCATACTCTTACATCCAAGATTCATCCACTTTATGTCCATAATTTGTCAGTTTTTCGACCGTTTTTTCCGCTAGCTCGATGCTAATCGCCATTTTAGATATCCCATGATGCACTGGGCCTTTGTTATGGTGCTACAACCAATGACAGGCCGGTCCGTCGTCCATGTGGGTGTGCTTCTTTGCGCATGAAGCGCAGCTCATAAATAGGGGAGAGAGCGACGAGGAGACAGAGCAGTTTTGAGAAGATACGGAGAAACGCAGAGAAAATGGCATCTCAGCAAACTATGGACGTAAATGAGGCATTGGCCTTATTTTTTTTTGCTATGGAGGATGAAGCACATTCGGGAGAAGAAAGTTTTTTGACAGATGAAGAACTGGCTTACCAGGATGGTCTAGACCCCGCTGAGGAGTAAGTAGCATTTATTTATTTACAGTAAAAGTATAAAAACTAGGGCTTTCAATAATCACAACGTTTAGCTGCAGGGGGGATGGGTAGGGCTTTCAACACTTCACACCTTTTAGCCGTGGGGGTTAGGGTACAGTAGCAATCTCAGCCATTGTTTTCTTATGATGTGTGAGAAATAAAATAGAAAAACACTCATTGGTCTGATGTATATGATCTAATACTTTGCTTTATTTATTTGTTTTACAGTGGTGATTATGAAGAAGACACCACTCCACCAGCCCAAGCAAGACAAGAAACCCCCCATTCTTCAGAAAAGGAGGGCCCTCCCACTTCTGTTGAAGCATCCCAGCAGCTGCTAGGAAGGGGTCATAGACGGAAAGGGCGGCCCAGATCCAGATCTGGCAGCTTGAGGGGTCGACAGAGACGCAGTCCTAAATCCAGATCTAGATCACCACAGCCAGCAGCCTCAACCCTATCATGGAACACCGAGAGTCAGCCAGACATCCCTCCGGTGCCCAAAAGGTTTCTCCCAGCAAGAAAGCCAGGACATCAGCTCAACCCCACATCCACATACACACCACTGGACATTTTCAAACTTTTCTTCAGTGACAATGTTGCAATCACTTTGTGTAAAAACACAAACACAAATGCTGCAAAAAACATTGCCAGTGGCAGCAAATATTCTTGGAAACACTTCTCTGTTGAAGAATTTTTCAAATTTTTAGGACTCACTTTCTTTTTTGCGCTGGTGAGACTCACAAATATCCGGGACTACTGGAGGAAAAACACAATTTTCAGCCAACAGTTTCCACACACAGTGATGTCACGTGACAGGTATCAGGTCATTTCGTGGAACATTCACATGAGTGACCCTCATGAAGATGTCCACAACGACAAAAAGAAAGGGACACCAGCTTATGACCGGCTGTTTTGCCTGAAGCCCCTTTTAGATGACCTCAAACAGGCATGCAAGGCATTTTACCACCCACGGCAGAACCTTTCTGTGGACGAGAGGATGGTGTCAACAAAGGCCCACACCGGCATGACACAATACATGAAGGCGAAGCCCACCAAGTGGGGTTTTAAACTTTTTGTACTGGCAGACAGCAGCATTGGGTACACTCTGGACTTTGTTATATACACAGGGAAGTCTGTGTTTGCTTCTGGTGTAGGACTAGCATACGACTCTGTAATGTCCCTCATAGACAAAACACACCTAGGCAGTGGCTACAATCTGTATGTAGACAATTTTTATACAAGTCCAAAGTTATTCAAAGATCTCTACAGTATGCACTTTGGAGCATGCGGCACCTACAGGGACAACAGGCGAGGATGCCCCCGCACGACCACAAATGCCATGACGAAAAAGGATCCGAGGGGCACCATCAGGTGGATCCGTGACGGCCCTCTGATTTTTGTCAAGTGGATGGACACTCGGGAAGTCTCTGTCTGCTCCACAATTCATTCTGCATACTCTGGTGACACAGTTCAGAGAAGAGTAAAAGCTCAGGATGGAAGCTGGAGCGCCAACTCTATTCCATGCCCGACCCCTGTCACTGAGTACAACAGGAATATGGGAGGTGTTGATCTTTCTGATCAACTCATTCAGTATTATTCAGTTCACCACAAAACAATGAAATGGTACAGGACATTGTTTTTTCATTTTTTGGACATTGCTGCGACCAACAGTTACTTGATCCACAAGGAGCTTTGTTTAGAGAAGCAGCAACAGCCCATGACCCACAGGGCTTTTCTGGAGGAGCTGACAGCCCAGCTCTGTGGTGTCACAGTTGATGTCCCCCCCACTCAGGAACATAGTGACCATGTACCTGTGCCAACATCTAAACAAACTGAAGCAAGCAAGATGGCCTCATATGGTCGAAGGCCATGTGCACACTGCAGAAAGACAAGGCAGGTCAGACAGCTCACCCCCTGGAAATGCAAGGCATGTGATGTGGCCCTCTGTGTTATTGCAGACAGGAACTGTTTTGAGGCGTGGCATCAGTAAAGGGCATGAGGGCAAAAACACCTGGACTTTTTTTGTAAAAATGTAAATGGTTTTAGTTCTATATCAGTTATAATGTTCATTTGTCTGCTCCAAGGCTCCAAAGACAGGAGCCAACTGTTTTACAGAAGAACAATGCTTAGCTTTTATATTTTTTGTGTGTGACTTCAATAAATCTCTCAAAAAGGATGACATTTCTGTTTTATTTTTTCATTTGTATTTATGGTCCCATAACTTTTTTTACATTCAGGTGACATCAATGCAACACAAATATTCTGACAGTCAAATTGGTCTTGGGAAAAAAAGATGTTTGTAAATTGACTGTGCACAACAGGGTCGATGTTTTACAAGATTTATTATAAAAATAAAACCAGACGGCCAAGAAGTGGTCAAAAATCTTTTAGGTCTCAGAGGGATAAGCTGTACCCGGAAACATCTGGTCTGATTCAGTTTCCAGTCTATTCGCTGTGCTTTTCCTGGGTGAGTGTAAGAAGGATTAATCTATACACATTTAAGAATCTGTGTGTTGTTGGAAAATTGGTAGGAGTACAGATTCAATTATTGGCAATTTACCAAAGATTTTTTATCAAGATTAATGAAAGTTATCTATCATGTTCCTCTTTTTTTTTCTTTTACCTTTAATTAAGATCGACACTCAAGGCATACGTTGTCCCCTGGCAGAGGCCTACGCCCATCCTTCCTATCCGGAAGTTATTTGCTAAAGCAGCCTAAAAACTGGTATAGCATCTAGGCTTTATCAGTTCTTAGTGCTATCTGGCCGCTCTGCCCTTCCTATTGAGATGAATCTGGGCACACTATTGCCCAGGCCTGAGTATCGATCTCGATTGGCATGATGTATGGTCTAAAATTCCAGAAGTGTCACGCAATACAGATCATTTGCAGATTCACTACAATTTCATTCATAGGACATATCTCACACCTGGGAAAATGCACCACATGAAAATAATTAACAGCCCTTTATGCCCTTTCTGGCCAATTAAAACACAAGGCACATATCTTCACATGTTCTGGGAGTGCTCTCCCGTAACAATATTAAACCGTAACAATACAACAACATTGCATCCCAACCCTTGTTTAATGTTGCCTGTTACTGTCAATAGCTAAGTGTCCATCCACTTGTCAATCGAATTATCTGAAGTTCGGTAAAAAAAACTCACGTGAGTAAAGTGTCTTTCAATCCTATGACTTTAAAGCGAATAAAAACCTGTGCGTAATGGTGTCACATGCTGTTTTGCGATCAAATTGGTTTTAGACATTTAAAGGTGTTTCCATTCATTTTTGCACTGAATTGCACAACATTCAAGCAAAGTTTTGCAAACAATGTTTTTCTAGACAAAATGTCTACCAACAAATGATCAATATTGGACAAGTTGTAATAGTGCTTATGTTTGAGTGCCTTCCATTTACTCAGGATGTCCCCGGCTTGTCCTAACCTTTCTTGGCCATTTCCTTCGTGAGTTCCTGATCAATTAAATTCAGAAAGTCTCTTGTCTCCTCGTTCGTCCACTTCCATCTGTCTTTGTTGACATAGAGGAAATACTGGACGGAAATTAACTAAATAATAATAATAATAAAACTCTTTAACATGTCATCACTGGGTGCTAGATGAGACTTTTATACTCCACAATACTGCACTAAGGGCAACCAGCACAATTGGTTCATTTACATTTTAGTATACATTTAGCATATTATATAAGCAGTTGCACATTTTGTTTTCCCATCCTGTATATATTTAAATATTTGTTCTTATATTTTATTCCTATTATTATTATTTCATGTATACTGTATGTATGTATGTTTTTCCTAGTATCTCATTTATATTTATATTCTGTGTTGTGTAACTAATGTACGTGTACTGCTGTAACACCGTAATTTCCCATTTTTTTGGGATCAATATCTATCTATCTATCTATAACTTCTTCTTTGTTTTGTGGCGGGTTGCAACCATAAAATGACCTAAAACTTAATCGCAATTCATTATTTATTCGCAAATGACGTTTGCACCAGCGTTTATCGCATACTGATCAAGAAAAAATCCGATGAGACCGAACTTATTTCTTTTGAGTCGATATTCATGAAATTCCATAGAATTTTACTGATCCATAAGGCATTTTTTTATTTGATATCACTTAATTCGGATAGAAACGTGCAGATGAAAAATGTACAGCAAAAGACCGAGCACAACATTTCAGACCGTCCTAACCTGTGTACATTTTAACAACAATGTACGCTGTAATGATTTTTCACTAAAAGGTTGCTGACAGCTGCTGCTGTTTCAATCCTGTTGTCTCTCTCTCTCTCTCTCTGTGTGTTGTTATCAACTGCTCAGTCTGACAGCCAGGCTGGGTTGCAAGATATACTGTACCTGTAAAAACATAAACCCAGTGCACTACAGCTGTAACGTTAGTACAGCCATGAAAGCAACAAACAAAAACAGGATCAATGAGAGTTGATTCTACCCGACCTAAAAAAACAACACGTTTCTAACAGTTGTGTGACCAGAGTAAAGGGCAAATAAATAAAAATGTAAATAATTGGAGATGTATTTTAAAGATGGAGACAGCTTTGAGTCCAAAAAGGACACAGAGTTTACTCTTGAACAGATAAGCATTAGCTTCAAGCTAATTTATCACGGCTACAAGGGACAGGCATTTTATGTCATTTCAACATTTGTGTACTAACACTGGATTATATAGACCCTTTGCACATGCAGTCACGCTTGACTTGCGCAAACTATCAACACCATGATGGACGGCGGAAAAGCTATGCTGTTGCATAGACATGTGCTGTAGACGGACGGCAAGCTAAACGTGTACGTGTTCTTTTGTGTTCTCACATACACAATCTGCAGAGTAATCCCCACCAACACAAGCATGTGCATGAACTGCCTTTCTGTTTTAAAGGTTCAGTAGGTAACTTTTGTAAAAATGTATTTTTTAAATATTTGTTAAAACTGTCACTATGCCCTGACAGTAGAATATGAGACAGATAATCTGTGAAAAAATTAAGCTCCTATGGCTCCTCCCTGTGTCCCTGATGCCATTTGGCAGAAATGCACCGCTCCCGGTCAAAACAGCCAATCAGAGCCAGGAGGACTGTCTTAGCAGTGTCAATCACTCTCGTGTACGCGCTGCTCATAACCCTCCCCCCCTCCCCCTTCCCCCCGCACAGCGCACAGCGCGTACCGTGTTCAAGCTCAAGATTGCCAGTGTGCTGCAGCTGTGCTAATCACGGAGAAACTACTTTTCAGGAAAACTGCCAATTTCTTGAGTGACACCTGCTCAGAAAACAAAGACGGGCCAACAGAAGAAGACCGATGACGAAAAGCGAGCTAAAAAGAAAGAATTAAACCGAGCCCGAAATAAAACGACGGTCAACATCGGAGGGCTTTTCAGAGGTGGAGGGAGCTACGCCTTTTGAAAGGATTCAACACGGATTCAGAGCTAGCCACATGTCTGCTTAACACAGGGGTGGGCAAACTTTTTGACTCTCGGGCCACAGTGAGTTCTCAAATTTGACAGGTGGGCCAGGACTGCCCCACCCTAAACCATGGATTGAATGTTTATGTGTACTAATGTAATGACGTGTAAAAACTATTATATAAAAGGTTTTGACCTTTTAACAGGCAGCAAAGCAAACATTGCATTTATTTTATAAAGGTAGAGAAACTCACGTTACTTTTAAGTGGGAACAGTGTTGTTGGGCTCCCATTTTTGCCAGTGCATCAAAGTCTGGGGTTAGTTTTGTTGTGGCAATTCTCAGAATGGATCTGAGGTGTTGGTCAGTTAACTTTGATCTGTGAGGGTTTTTGTTGATGTTCATGACGCTGAACGTCTGCTCACACAAGTAAGTCGAGCCAAACAACGCCAGCATCTTCTGTGCCGTCCTCCGGAGGTTTGGAAATGTGGCTTCGTTGAGTGCAGCATAAAAGTCATTCAGTTTAAGAGAGTTAAACTTCTCCTTCAAGATGGAGTCAGACTGAAGATCAATCAGTTCCAGTTGCAGGTCATGCGGTGCTGTTTCAGGGTCGTGTGACAGGGGACAGGACACCAGCTGAAGGGACTTGTCAATTTTTTCAAAATCAGAGAACCGGCGGCAGAATTCTCTGTGCAGGTCGTCCAGCGATTGGCTGTACTTCTTTGCGTTTCGGGTGGCCTCTCTCTGCGTGGCAAGTGTGGGGAAATGAGCGAAGGACTCATTTGAAATTTGTCTGGAGAATAAAGTCAGCTTGGATTTGAAGGCTCTCACATTTGTGTACATGTCGTACACAAACTGATCTTTCCCCTGTAGCTTCACGTTCAGCTCATTCATGTGGGTAAATATGTCCACAGCAAACGCTAAGTCGCAAAGCCAGTTCTTGTCACTCAACTCAGGAAATTCGTCAGATTTCCCCACTAACTCCAAAAATGCGCTAATCTCATTTTGGCTCCCACACTCTTTGCAACACTTTGCCCAAACTTAACCAGCGGACACGAGAGTGGTAAAGTAAGTCCCGGTGATCCGCATCGGTTTCCTCCAGGAACGTAATGAACTGACGGTGCTGGAGTCCCCTTGCTCGAATACAATTCACCAGTTTTACTACTGGATTCACCACATGATTAAGCTGCAACACAGACTTACATAGAGACTCCTGATGAATGATGCAGTGAAGGAAAATAACATCCTGTGCAGGGTTTTCCTCTTTCACTTTATCCTGGATTCTTTTCAGCAGGCCGACGTGTTTTCCTGTTAAATTTGGCGATCCATCCGTGGTGACATTGGCAAGTTTACTCCAAGGTAGCTTCATTCTCTCGATGGCAGCTGACACCTTGTCATATAAGTCCTCTCCCCGCGTCTTTCCTTTCAGTGACTCCATGGTTAAAAGCTCCTCAGTTATCTCAAAATCTTCGTTAATCCCTCGGATAAAAATTAGGAGCTGAGCAGTGTCTTTTACGTCGTTACTTTCATCCAGTGCTAATGAATATAATGTAAAGGACTCTGCCTTTTTGTTTAACTCACTGACAATATCTTCATCAATCAGTTCCACACGGCGAGTCACTGTCCTTCGTGATAAACTGATCTTTTCAAATTTATCTTTGCTCTCTGGACATAAGAGACCTGCTGTCTCTATCATGCAGTCTTTCAAAAACTCGCCTTCTGAGAAAGGCTTGCTAGCCTTTGCTAATTTAAATGCTAGCAGAAAACTTGCCTTGGTGCATGACTCTTGAATCGCAGTTTGTCGGTGAAAAAAACGTTGCTGAGTCTGTAAATTAGCCGTCAACCTCTCAGCAGTAGCCGCCCGTTCTTGCGCTGACTGCTTGTTAGCATGCTTCGTTGCAAAGTGACGGCTGATGTTGTATTCTTTAAAAACTGCAACAGTTTCCTGGCATATCAGACATACAGCCGTTGATCGGACATCAGTAAAAAAATATTTTGCTGTCCACTCCTTCTTAAACACTCGGCACTCACTGTCAACTTTTCTTTTCTTTGGTCCGCTCATTTTTACACAAGGGAAAATGTGCGTGCTATGTTGAAAAAGTGAAGTTGAGGATAATGCTGCATTCATGGGCGTTTGGGAAACATTGGAGAAACAAATTTCACGGCAATTGCAGGGAAGTCAAAAATTAATGTGATTTAATAATAATTAAATTTAATAATATAGTTTGAGATCACTAAGGCGGGCCGGATTAAAAACCCTAACGGGCCGTACATGGCCCGCGGGCCGTAATTTGCCCATGTCTGGCTTAACATGTAAGTATCCCTGCTGGATTTGTTTCATTTATTAATAACTAGCTACACAACTAAGCTAGCGATGGTTACAGTATCGCTGGTGATAGCGCAAATCTCATTTTACTCTGTAGCTTGTTGCTAGCTAAGTCTAACAGTTAGCTTGTTAGCTTGTAGCACGGCAGGAAGGTTGTAGCTAACTCGTTCACCCTCAGTATAAGCAATATTGTTTCGATACCTACATTTAGTAAGCCTAAATGTGTTTTTGTCGATCATAATTAAATGCAGCTATGGTGAAACTACTTTAATTGTGCACTGTCCCTGCCCCTGTTTCTTCCCCCTCAAGATTGTAAATCAAATGTCTGACACACATTCTTTATGCTCCTTCAACAGGTCAGACATGGCCCCAGACACAGAGGCACGTGAAGGAATCGTCTTTCAGTCCAAATCAAGATGTTCAGTATTTCCTTGTGTGTACTTTGCAAAAAAAGCTGATTTATTTTACCCATATGCAAAATAAAACCTAAGACCTATTTCTAAGATGTTATTCCTTGGCTTAGTGAGCTTCCTCAGTGATTCATCATTCCTACTGAAAGTTTAGTGTTTTAAATTGATTCAAAAGGTAATTCAGTAATGTACTGTGTAAAGTGCTGCTTTTGTTCTCACAAATGAGCGATTACATAAACATTTTTAATCCCTTTTTTATAGAAAAATATTTCCAAAACTTTTAATAGAAATATTTTAAATAAGCAATTTTTTTACATAAAGTTTTAAAAGCACAGCTCACAACAGCTATACCCTCCTCAGAATAAATCCCCTGTATTGTGTGGAAAGCATTGGTGGCCCTGCTTACTAGCCTGCGCGTTCACGGCAGGCTCGAGGAGCTGTGGAGGGGGGGGCTGTAGCGCAGCAGAGAGCAAGGGGGAGGAGCCTGTAAGGTGTGCTTGTTCAAATTTTTAGGCTAAGTCCACGTTTCCTCAAAACTACCTACTGCAGCTTTAAATGACTTATAAATAATACAAGTATCCTCATCAGCTAGCTGCCGTGCTAACCAGCTGTTCCTGCTAACATGTCAATCCGACATGGCAAGATGACATGGCATGGAAACTAGCTTCAACAAAGGTTAAAAGAAAAACGAGTTAAATGCCCTAGCCGACCAGCTAGCTGCAGCTCCCTAGCTGCTGCCCAGCGTGTTGTAATATCCATCGGTCAAATCTTAACATAGGCTACACAGCGAATATAATCACAGATAAGAAGATGGCTAGATGTTACAATGATGTGTGTACACTCTGTGATTTACTGTATGGATAAACGTGTGCTAGATAATTAATGACTGCATTTCCTAGAGCTGGGACGGCATCCATTCGAAAGGTGCATTGGAACACCCTGTGAACGGTATGTGGGTAGCCACGACTAACCATGTCCTCTTAAAAACATGGGCTTGGTCATTCTTAGCAAATGGTGCCATTTGTGTCCCCATGATTTAATCAAGAATACGTTGTGAAATTTTTTTTTCAAGCTTTCTTACTAAGTGAAACCCATCTCCACTACATTAAACAAGGTTTATGCCTCAGGGTTTATTAACTTTAAAATAATTACCCTGACTGTGTCGCAAGCACTCTAAAATGCCATGTTCCCAGTCAGTTTGTTTAACTTCAGTTGCAAATATAAGTAATAAAAATCTAATAATTTTTATGTATTTAACTCTAATTGTAAATAACTATTTATGATACATCTCACCACATGCTATTTGTTAAATTAAAAATATATTTTAATATTAAAAACTGTTGGAGCCATTACAACAATTAGTTTTTTGTTTATATATAAATTCTGCAATTTTATGTTTGAGCACTGGGTGGCGCATTGCCTTGGAAGGCATAAAAGTAATCAGCCCAGGTACACATGTGTGTGGAGAAACGGGGAAAGCACACAGCTTTTCACCGTGTTAGTGCGTGTCAGTGTCGTATTAGTTTCGTGCCAGACGTGTTAGTTGTTTTAAGGATTGAATTTGACAAATGGAAAATAAATGGGTCACAGCACCGAAATGCAGACTGTACGTGTGGACATTGATTATTGGCATGCAGAACACGCGTTCAAGCATGTTCTCCCCTGATCCCACCGCATTGGCCCAGGGCTGCCAACTCTCACGCATTGGCCGTGAGACACACGCATTTGACTGGTTTCACACGCTCACACCTCCGATTTCTCATGCTGAAGTGTCAACCCGGTCGGCCAAATTTCTGAAAGATGAGTTTATCTATAGATCTACCTGTTGAGCCACTCGTGATCGACTAGTTGTGCTTTCAGAGACTGTGAGGGGGTTCAAGAGCGCTCCCTGTCTGTGGAATTTTCGAATTGTCGCAAACTGAGAACATTATTTTCACGATCCATCCCAGGTTAATTTCCCCGGCTTCAGGTATGTGCTCTGAGTATCACAGACCCGTCCGTCGCTTCATGACCACTCTCTCTGTAACAATAGAGGTGAGCAGCGCGGCTGGTAGTGTAGCAACTTC
>JAQOOF010001075.1:0-12000 GCA_029931835.1 Etheostoma nigrum | reverse complement strand
TAAAGCCCAACAACCCCGAAAGAGGCTGGAAGTTCCAGGCTGGATAGAAAACCACCTGTAGAGGCTAGAAGGACCCGGAAGAGACCTCCGTAACCGCTAACTCGTCAGGTTTTAGCCGCAACTTTTGGTGAGTCAATAGCTCTTATGGTTATTAAATTATTAAACTATGAATCAGAGGTGCTGTTTTTACGCGTGGGCGAGTGTTTCGGTCACACAGGGTTAAACCAATCACAATCGTCTTGGGCGGTGCTAAGCGCCGGACAGAGCCACGGTTCCTCTGCAAAACAGCCTCAGGAAGGAACTTGTTTTGGTGGAACATGTGTACGTTCAAAAGCTGTTTTAGTCGTGGAACAGAAAACTCAGATTGGACAGATAGTCTAGCTAGCTGTCTGGATTTACCCTGCAGAGACCTGAGGACCAGGTAACCAGAGTCCTCAGATTGGACAGATAGTCTAGCTAGCTGTCTGGATTTACCCTGCAGAGATCTGAGGACTCTAGCTAACTGTCTGGATTGTACCCTGCAGAGAGTTGACCAGGTAACCATCAGCCTCAGATTGGACAGATAGTCTAGCTAGCTGTCTGGATTTACCCTGCAGAGATCTGAGGACCAGCTAACCATAGTCCTCAGATTGGACAGATAGTCTAGCTAGCTGTCTGGATTTACCCTGCAGAGATCTGAGGACCAGGTAACCATAGTCCTCAGATTGGACAGATAGTCTAGCTAGCTGTCTGGATTTACCCTGCAGAGATCTGAGGACATTTCTGGCGGCAACGGAGCAATCCTGGAAATGGATCGCCGTGGATATAGACTACCGTGATTGTAAAGGTGTGTTTGGCGGGGGGGGGGGGTATTATCCGTCCCCCACACAGCGCTTACATGTGTCTTACACGGTGACATGTCCCTCAGACCTAAGAAATCCTCATCAAAGATTTTTGTTACGTGTCATGTAAAAAAATGACAAATATCAGTATTTGTGTCAGCCTCAGTAGTCCAGTATTGATCTACACTAGCGATGCCCTGATCCTAAGTATCGGTATCAGGGCCGATCCAAGCATACGTATGTTTATTTTAGTATGGTTATGTTCAGTATTTTGTATTGTTATATAGACGTGTCTCTCTGTTATTCTGACTCTAATTGCTTCATGACTGTGCAGCACTTTGACTCAACTCAAACGAGGCCACGCCCATTTAGCAGACAGGAAGTGAGCACCGCTTAATGCACTCGTTATCTTAAATTATAGAGAATCTTTGAATTAATATCTCAAAATCTGCGATCCTCTGATTTTTACTCCAAGTCGACTGTAATATGTGAAAACCAAGTCCTTGTGGGATACACGTGAGGACATGTCTTTTCATCGTTATTTTAAGATTTGAATGTTTTGGGTGAATTCAATCCTCCAAACCTGTTTCATTACCATCCCACTGTCTACACCCTACGTCCTCAGGCCAGTACTAAGCGGTAGCAGCCTTTACCTCTGCAGTAATTTGTCGTTATCACTAATGATGCTCTAGAGATCGGCTCTGTTGTCAGAGAATTGAGTTGGTTATTGATGTTGTCATCGTGTGCTGACGAGTGAACAGAAGGGTAGACTTGGAGCTCCAGGTAGAAAACCCACCAAGGGAAATGTAGTTCTGAACAGCATTCGTTCCTCTGCACTTCCCTCGGAAAGACTAGACATCTCAGAAGCAGAGTAGAGCAGAGCCGATATATTGGCTGATTATATATTTAAAAAAATTAAATCCAGAAACAGTTAAAAAACATAAACAGATTTCCCTAACATTAGTTATTTGTAGTTATTTATGAGTTCTCACTAAAATAATATAATTTGTTTTATTGTCACAACAGAGCATCAAAATATATTAAAGTTCTGATAAGTAAAATGTTTAAAAATACAAACCTAAGATATGAAACTTAAATTCATTTGAACAAAAACACATTAACAAAAAATAATCAAATAATCAATTTTATTAAACTTTTTATTTTATTTTTTAAATCGCCCATTCTGACATATTGGGGAAATGCCTAATATCGGCCGATATATCGGTCGGGCTCTAGCGCTTACCCACTGCTAGTACCAGTTTCCTTTGCAGATTTAGTACCGCCTCATGCATGAGACGAGCGTGGCTGGTTGTCATAGCGCCAATGCTGAAAACTGCCGTGACCTAATACAACACACACACACACACACTCACACACACACACACACACACACACACACACACACACACACACACACACACACACAGGACGTTGATGGTGTGTTGCTTTTGATTCTCGGCATAATGACGCAGTGATTATTGATGATTCTCTCCGACCAATCAGCAGTCTGCAGGTTTTCACGTCCACTTTTGGTATCACCTCAGCTCACTCGGACCCTCGATGGTGGGGATACCATTAAAAGTACCTGTTGGCAGGTACCAGGGACTTTTTATCATAATGGAAAACCAAAAAAGCCGAGTAGAGTAGAGTCGAGGCGAGTCTAGCAGGTACCATGTAATGGAAATGATTGACGATAAATTCAGATGCTTTGAAATGCAGAGTACTTTTTAAAGCCTCTACCCTCGCACTCAGCATAGAGAACGAGACAGGCGTTTATCTTCCATAAACACGTAGATATAAGGAATATAAATCCTGCTGCCACACACGGCACAGTGTGAGCCTCCAGTCACCGGCTCAGTACACGCCCTGCTGCGTGCCAACACACCTCCCGAACATGTCAGTCTCGTCGAGGGTTGTGGAAGTGAGGTTGGAGTGAAGCAGTTATTTCCTCTGAGACTTGGGAACAACAACCAATTCGCTGAGGAAGATTAAAGATGGCGCTGTTTGACTGACACATGAATTAGGTCTTCGCTTCAAAACTTGAGCTGCCTCCTCTAGTCAGCGCCGGAGCCTGCCAGGTCTATATATATATATATATATATATATATATATATATATATATATATATACACTCACCGGCCACTTTATTAGGTACACCTGTCCAACTGCTCGTTAACACTTAATTTCTAAGCAGCCAATCACATGGCGGCAACTCAGTGCATTTAGGCATGTAGACATGGTCAAGACAATCTCCTGCAGTTCAAACCGAGCATCAGTATGGGGAAGAAAGGTGATTTGAGTGACTTTGAACGTGGCATGATTGTTGGTGCCAGAAGAGCTGGTCTGAGTATTTCAGAAACTGCTAATCTACTGGGATTTTCACGCACAACCATCTCTAGGGTTTACAGAGAATGGTCCGAAAAAGAAAAAACATCCAGTGAGCGGCAGTTCTGTGGGCGGAAATGCCTTGTTGATGCCAGAGGTCAGAGGAGAATGGCCAGACTGGTTCGAGCTGATAGAAGGGCAACAGTGACTCAAATTACCACCCGTTACAACCAAGGTGGGCAGAAGAGCATCTCTGAACGCACAGTACGTCGAACTTTGAGGCAGATGGGCTACAGCAGCAGAAGACCACACCGGGTGCCACTCCTTTCAGCTAAGAACAGGAAACTGAGGCTACAATTTGCACAAGCTCATCGAAATTGGACAATAGAAGATTGGAAAAACGTTGCCTGGTCTGATGAGTCTCGATTTCTGCTGCGACGTTCGGATGGTAGGGTCAGAATTTGGCGTCTACAACATGAAAGCATGGATCCATCCTGCCTTGTATCAACGGTTCAGGCTGGTGGTGGTGGTGTCATGGTGTGGGGAATATTTTCTTGGCACTCTTTGGGCCCCTTGGTACCAATTGACCATCGTTGCAACGCCACAGCCTACCTGAGTATTGTTGCTGACCATGTCCATCCCTTTATGACCACAATGTACCCAACTTCTGATGGCTACTTTCAGCAGGATAATGCGCCATGTCATAAAGCTGGAATCATCTCAGACTGGTTTCTTGAACATGACAATGAGTTCGCTGTACTCAAATGGCCTCCACAGTCACCAGATCTCAATCCAATAGAGCATCTTTGGGATGTGGTGGAACGGGAGATTCGCATCATGGATGTGCAGCCGACAAATCTGCGGCAACTGTGTGATGCCATCATGTCAATATGGACCAAACTCCCTGAGGAATGCTTCCAGCACCTTGTTGAATCTATGCCACGAAGAATTGAGGCAGTTCTGAAGGCAAAAGGGGGTCCAACCCGTTACTAGCATGGGGTACCTAATAAAGTGGCCGGTGAGTGTATATATATATATATATATATATATATATATATATATATATATATATATATATATACATACATACATACAGTGAGGAAAATAAGTATTTGAACACGCTGCTATTTTGCAAGTTCTCCCACTTAGAAATCATGGAGGGGTCTGAAATTGTCATCGTAGGTGCATGTCCACTATGAGAGACATAATCTAAAAAAAATTCCTGAAATCGTGTGCGTGTGTGTGTGTGTCTGTGTATTTCAGGCCTGTGTTAGTAATGATTAATCAACCGTTATTCTGCCTTTTTATCTCCTTGTTTTTCTATGAGCCCAACAGTCAATATGCTTTGCACTATACACTATATAGGTGGTAATCACCAGACGCCTCCCGATACAATATCATCACAATACTTATACCATAATACAATATTTTTGCGATTTTAACCATATTGCAATATTTTGCGATATATTGCAATTTTTAACCTTTTTTCCAACTTCTAATTTTTCCCAATTTCAAATGACATCCCCAAAAGGAAACTTTGTCAACATCTGTTTTATCTAAAAAGAAACATTTCTCTGTTTGTTCATATTACTTCAATGTTATTGCTGCAAAACGGGACAAACTGACCAACACATATTTAATAAAATGTCGAGACTTGGCGCCTGTGTACCAATACAGTATTGCCACTGAAAATATGGCAATACTATGCTCTATCGATTTAAAAAAATCCCCCACCCCTACTATATAGCTATGTAGTTTAATAAAAAATAAAAAAACTTGACGCCTGCAGAGATGTATGTTTGGCTCTGTTATGTTATGGTAGCCTCCTCGTCTGTGATTCCTGAGTCCAGCAGGAAGTCCACAGCCGGGGCGAAGTCTGCGTGAGATGTCTGCTTTGTGTTTGAACTCCACAGAAAACTTATCTCGGCTTAAGGTCCTTTGTTGTGTGCAGCGTCCATCTGCTGTCCTGCAGTTACACAGCAGAGCAACGCTATCTTCTGTGCTCTCGCTCCTGCATGTCTGCAGAGGCGTGCTCTCAGCACAGATATCCTAAGAGCCCGTTTCCCCAAATTGAACTTTCAATCAAATGAACATGTCAGCGGTCCTGCACCGGCCTGGAGAGTTTGAAAGTAGACTGTAAAAGCTCCAGATCTTAGAAAAAGAAATGCAATAAAAACAAACAAATTGCAGTATGTGTCAGCAGCTCTTCACCCAACAAAGTAGGTGTACACCATGGCTGCACGATATGAGGCAAAGATCTAATTGGGATTATTTGGACTGATATTGCGATATGATTCATGATATGGGAGGGGATGCGCTTGAAGCTGATACGGCTAAAATTAAATAGAAATCTTGAAACCTGAAGAGAAAAGGCTGTTACAGTAGCAGATTATTGGCCATGGTTTTGGATTTATCAGCAACCACATATGTGGGTCTGCTCGTTATACACATACTTTTGGCCATTTAATATATATTTTTAATTTGATTGGCAGTTTGGTGTTGTTTTGCCTCCTCATTATCCATCAAAAACTATTCTGAGTACATCTCTCAGCATACGCTTATATTCAGTGACTAGTCTAATCACACTAAGCTCTATTTTGTGTGTGTGTGTGTGTGTGTGTGTGTGTGTGTGTGTGTGTGTGTGTGTGTGTGTGTGTGTGTGTGTGTGTGTGTGTGTGTGTGTGTGTGTGTGTGTGTGTGTGTGTGTGTGTGTGTGTGTGTGTGTGTGTGTGTGTGTGTGTGTGTGTGTGTGTGTGGTGAGCGCAGTGTGACATGACAGCCTGTGTTGTGCCTGGTAACTCGATGGGACAGTCTGTCTTCTGCCATTCTCTGATTATTCTTCAATGAAGACATAAACTGCTTGACATACCATTAATCACGATTATGGAACAAATAATTCTCAAAAGTGTGACGTTGATTTTATTAGCGATCCACCATTTTAGAGGATCTTTAACTTTCTTTAGCGAGGAGTATATTGGAGGATTCATAAAACCTGAACGCAGCGACCAGACAGCGGCACAATCATACGCTGCTCCTTCAAAAGATGAAAGATTGATTTCATTCTCTCAGGTCGCCCTCACTTTCAATGATGCTGAGATACAACCAACAAACACACATATATCTCTAACACACACACACACACACAACACATTTTTTAATACTCTTTTTTTTCTTACACAGCCTAAACGCACCTGCGGCAGGCAGTGCACTTAGATTGTTAAGATAGGGCCTTAAGTCTGGTGATAATTCAGTTTTTCTTATATTACTCAGCCTTATTTTCCTTTTATATATTTGGGTCCCGTATTTAAGGATTTACGTCTTCAGTAGAAACCGATGGACTTTGAGCTGAGTGCTGCAGACAGAAAGTCAGATTTTTGGTTGGTTTTGGACTTTTCACGGAATTTGTGGGCAGCGACAGAAATATTGTAAACCTTATCTCTTAATCCCGCCTACAAAGCTCTGATTGGTTGGTTGTTATCAGCACCAGTCTGAAGACCAAACACATTTAAGTCACTGAAAAGAGAGATTAGGTCAAAGTCGGAAAATGGGGCTGCATTTTCATTTAATTTTGAGCTGAACAAAAACCCCCATTTCTGTTTGTGTCAAATGTGACAGTAAGCACTTCCTCTCCTCAATTTGAATTTGTTTCTCTTGTTTTCATTTGAGAAAAGAGTGTGGCCACTTTCACATACTCTGAACTCTGAACTTTCCAAGGGCAAAGATCAACCTACTGCCAAAACAATGCAAGATCTTCCAAAATGTAAAGGTCACGTTTCCCACATCTGAATCGATTTAGTCCAAACTGGTGTGGTGTTCATTAATAAATCAGGACAGATTCTCACAAAGAAATGTTGTCGATCTTACCTCGAACTCTGTCAGGTGTGCAGTGTGTTGCAGGAAGCAGTTTCACTCTGTTAATCAGCATTCTGACAGCAGACAGAGGATGCATCATCTGCTGGTGTCTAATTATAGAAAACACACACACACACACACACACACACACACACTTATGTTTGATTTAATCACACACTGACATATGAATTGTTTTAGACTCACACTGCCGTCTTTATGTACTTAATGCGATATTCTGCAGCGGGCCGAGATCCCCCGAGAGCTACAACTCTTCTGAATTTACTCATCTGACTCCAAATCTGCTGCTTTTGGCAGATTGTGCAGCGATATTTGTTTTTGCCTGCGTCAATGAGACCTATTTCTGGACACATTTTCCCAGGAGTCCCAGTCTTTGTACTCGCTGAAATCATTAGAAAGTTAAAATCCGAAAGGAATTCTATGCCATTTCTCAGCGCCCATATTCTGCTCATTTTCAGGTTCATAAATGGGTTTTGAGGTTGCACCAGAATAGGTTTACATGTTTTTTTTTTTCAAAAAACACCATCTTTTTGTTGTACTGCACATTGCTGCAGATCCTGTTTTCCCCCTGTGTGTTCAGGTCTCTGTTTTAGCTCCAGAGTGAGACATCTCACTTCTAAACTATCTTTGTTGGGAGTTGCACATGCTCAGTAGCTCGGTAAGATCCCATCAGCTAGATAACTCTGAGACGCGTCGCAGATAACGACCTGAGATGCGTGCATGCAGAGAACGCACTGTCATTGGTTCAAATACACATGAGGCGGGTCTTGTTGGCCATTTAAAGCCATGTGACCACCAAAATGTACCGTGGTTTGCTGAAAATCATGTCAATCAACCAGACATACATGTGCGTTTTTTATTTTTTTTTATTTTTGAGAGACGAGCGAGAAAATGTCTCCGACAGAGGAGGATGTTGACAGCGAGGGCAGTGACATGATTTTCAGCAAACCACAGTACATTTTGGTGGTCACATGGCTTTAAATGGCCAACAAGACCCGCCTCATGTGTATTTGAACCAATGAAAAGACTGACGAATACAAAATGCTGCGCCACAGACGGGTTAAAGAAAGTACTGTCAACTGACTGATTGCTGATGACCTAACAGACATTACTCAGCTGTTGCTTGAGATACACATTACAGACCAATAATGTTTCACCTCACTGTGCTCTGTTGATGCATTTTGAGACGTCTCTGTACATTTGTGGTATGTAAACCCTCCAAACATACCACAAATGTAATGAGATGCCGCAAATTGCAGATCCAGAGTTCTCGCGAGAGCACAGTTTGAATTAGCTTAGCGATTTACTCTGGCATTGAGTCATGCTGCTCATTAACTATGCCCTTGTAGCCGAGCTGCACCAATCCCATCGGTGTATCTGATGTAGGCGGGGCCAGAGGCGAGCTGCACCAATCACATTGGTGTATCTGATGTAGGCGGGGCCAGAGGCGAGCTGAACAGCTGACGACAGTCTAATCTACCAGTTAGCTCCGCTGGTAGCTAAGAGTACAGGGCTCTGGATATGTCACCCCATGCATTGCTGTGATTGGTCGTAGTGTTATCCAATTGCGTGCAGTGAGATTTTCAAATGCACGGTTGGTGCCGCCCCTCAAGGGGTGCTCGATGCCAGACCCTTAATCCTTTTGGATGTGTGTCTGGATTGCCAGGCTAATCATTATCCACACTGATAGGTGGAATATTTAAGCATGTAGGTTTTGTATTTCATCTATTCTAAGGGTCTTCCACAGAAGGATTAGTTTGAGGTAACCCGATTACTCAGCTGAGAATAGATCGGAACGTGTCTATCTAGTAGACGTGTCTCACAAATAAGGAGTTGTTTCAAAGGTAACCAAGGTAACCATGGTAACCATGTTTCACAGAAATAGATTAACTGACCGGTGCAGGCCAAGAAGACTATAAGAAACGCAGTTAGTCTGATGTTCAGAGAGACACTTTGGGTACACACGTGTGTGTGTGTGTGTGTGTGTGTGTGTGTGTGTGTGTGTGTAAAGATCGGTTATCTTCCTTGTTCAATAATTGAATAAAGCTGCGTTTAATCTAAATTTATTGGACTCGTCATGTGTCCTCTCCTCCATCATTTCCGGTCATGATTCCCAGATATCACACAGATATTGTTTCCTATAAAGTGTGCACGCCTTCGCCCAGCTTTTCACAGAGAAAGGAGGTTTAATGAGCAGACTGTTCCGGTATTTTGGGGAGCGATGGGTGGTTCATTGTCCAGCTCCAGAAGAGTAAGCTCTTAAGCTCTGCTCTTATTGGACCTGTCCAGCTCTAAAAATGGACATCTGTGATGATCTATCAGTGCTTTATAATTAGACTTGGATCAACATTTATAAATATAGCTGTTCTGCTGGGGGAAGGGGGGGGGGATGGTGCCATCACATTAAATTTGCGATTCATGATGCTTTGAGTTTTAAAGATTGTGCAGCTCAATACAGAGATTAAGCTGTTGTTGTTGCTGCTGCAGTATTACAACAGAGGCTAAATACCTACTGTTAAAACTGTTAATAAAGTGTGACTACTCTCAATAAGTTAACTAAATGATAGTAAATAAACTCTGACTCCAGGAATCCGCAAAATAAAAGTCTGAAATTCTCACTCTGGGAAACCTGTTTTTCTCAAGACAAAGTACACGTGCCTTTGAGCAATGCAACTGGCTGCTGCTGCTGTCGTTGTGGAGGTGTTGAATATTGACGCTTGAGTGCACAACAGAGGGGCGTGCTGTTGGTTTGAATAATGAATGAATGAATAAAGCCAAAGTTGTAATACATAAACAGTTTATTGCCTGGTTATTTAAGCTGATAGAGCATTTTGTCAGGAAGGCAAAGGAAAGCATCTTTAATCACAAATCTCTCAGATGGTCGGGCTCTGGTCTGACAGAGGCTTTGATCCGTGAACAGGAAGGATGCTTCAACTTCTGATATAGATGTTTGTTTGTTTGTTTGTTTGTTTTTCATAGCAAGAAAGCAACTTGTCCAGGGCAAAGAGAAGGGGACGGGACTTTGGGAGTAAGGGATGTCAGGTTGGATGAAAGAGATGGCACAAAGTTTTTATCTTTTAGTTTGAAATGTTGTCCTTTAGGGCTGCAATGATTGTCAGTAGCTGTACATAATACATCATTGTTTTAGGCTTGGGCAAACCACCATATTTGACTTGATGACATCACCTAGTGTTGGGCATATTTGACTGTAACAGTAACATTAGAGCCTGAACGATATATTGGATGACTGCTAGTTTGGGTGGGGTCATTATCTTTAGTCTGTAGCTCTCCAAGCCAACGTTAGTCCAAGTGTTGAAATATGAAAGCAACAAACATGCCCTTTAGATGAAGGAGATGAGAGTACATCCAGTTGTTCCTCATCCCTGTTTTGTTCAGTGACGTTAAATTGTACCTACGGGATGCAGGAGTTATTTTTTTCAATAATGAAAACAATTGTTAGTTGCAGCCCTGGTCTTTCTATCGGCTACATTTGGAGACAGTCGGCCAGTATTTGGAGTTCCTTTCTGTACTTTGCAAAACATAATTCATGGTCGGTAAAGTAGTAAAAGTAACCGGTGTATTTCAAGTTGCACCAGGCGCTGTGATCAATGAAGAGCAGGAGATATTCCTGTCCTGGTTAGAAAGAACCCTTCCACTCCTGGATCCTGAAATAGACCCTGACCTTTCAGAGCGACTGGTCCGTCAGAGAGGGTTAGGGTAGACTCTGTTGACGGTGCGGCTGCCTGTTTGTTTTGAAAGATGAGTCCACACACGGCACACACACACACATTATTTTTGTGCTATTTGCATCTCTCTGTTGGCAGAAAAGTTGGTGAAACCTTTGCCTGACGTGCACATAACTGCAGAGACACACAGTGGAGGACTATAATTGAACTATTCTCCTGTAATTGCTCTCTCCGTTCCCCAGATTGCACTCTGCTCCAGTGACCCACTTCTCTAGAGTCGGCTCGGTGTCTCCCCAGGGTGCTCGACAAATCCAACTCCAGTCCCCAGCGTCTCCTCGTCTCTCGTACCAATTAAAGTGAGAAGGTCCCAAATACACCTTCTAGCTTGTAGGGTATTGCTTGAAATAATTTGACACCGGTGCCAAAACAACACCTGAGTTTCCAGACTGATAGCGAAGCAACACTTTGAGAAATACATGCTTTTCTGCAAACTATTAGTTGTATTAACCAACATAAGCCAAACTTCTCAAATGCATCAGTGTTTAATCGTCTTAACACAAAACGGCTCCCACAAGAAATTTCAAACAGTCTTAAAGAACAGACTTAATGAACAAGACTAACGTTTGGTCCTCGCTACAGGTTTTGGAACCTGGCAGTAGGACCGGCCAATATGGAGAAAATCAAATATCACAATATTTTTGACCAAATACCTCAATATCGATACCGCAACAATATTGTAGTGTTGACTATTGCCGCTTTCACAAAATATTTACACAATGAGATCTTTGATAATCATCAGTAATGTGGGTAAAAGCAAATAATAGAACAGTTTCACTAGTCTGAGTTCAGAAAATGACATCACTTCACTGTAATTTAGCCTTTAAAACCAGGAAAAGACACTTATTCCATAATACGATATCCAAAATCTAAGATGATATCATGATTTTGATATACTATCGATACATTGCCCCGCTCTACCTGGCAGCAGTTTTTAAATCCAGCCAAAAGTGTGTTCGTGTTTCATGTAACATATTTAGTCACGTTTGTTTGTCTGTCTGACAAATAAGATGTCTTTGGTGTTTGAGACACTTCTAAATCTGAAAAGATGATCTTTAAACTCTCCCCTGGCATTTAAAAAAGGCACCGATTGGCATCATGGGAACGCTTTTAGACTTTAAAGGTCGAAATCTCCATCTGAAACGCCGCATCTGGTCTGTTTCTGGAGAAACCTAATGGGATGATACGTCTCGGCACTTCTGCATTCAAATGATTAAAATGGTCGTTTTCTACCATTACGC
>JAQOOF010001073.1:0-12000 GCA_029931835.1 Etheostoma nigrum | reverse complement strand
TAATATAAACCTAATCCCTTTCATTAGAAATTAAATGTAATACATTTTACAATTTGGTAAGTAAGAGATGAAGACATAATTTGATTAGAATGAATCAGCTGATTTTGCCAAGAGCGAGGCTGGTGAGTGAAGGTAGTTGTGGGAACTTTTCCGGCGGCTTGCACCAGACCACCAGGGAGCTAATGTTGTTAGCAAAGCTAGCAGCACCTCTCCACCCCCACACTCCCAGAGCGACCTGCTAGCAACAGACCACCAGGCAGCTAATGTTGTTAGCCTAGCTAGCAGCACCTCTCCACCCCCACACTCCCAGAGCGACCTGCTAGCACCAGACCACCAGGCAGCTAATGTTGTTAGCCTAGCTAGCAGCACCTCTCCACCCCCACACTCCCAGAGCGACTTGCTAGCAACAGACCACCAGGCAGCTAATGCTGTTAGCCAAGCTAGCAGCACCTCTCCACCCCCACACTCCCAGAGCGACCTGCTAGCACCAGACCACCAGGCAGCTAATGCTGTTAGCCAAGCTAGCAGCACCTCTCCACCCCCACACTCCCAGAGCGACCTGCTAGCACCAGACCACCAGGCAGCTAATGTTGTTAGCCAAGCTAGCAGCACCTCTCCACCCCCACACTCCCAGAGCGACCTGCTAGCACCAGACCACCAGGCAGCTAATGTTGTTAGCCTAGCTAGCAGCACCTCTCCACCCCCACACTCCCAGAGCGACTTGCTAGCAACAGACCACCAGGCAGCTAATGCTGTTAGCCAAGCTAGCAGCACCTCTCCACCCCCACACTCCCAGAGCGACCTGCTAGCAACAGACCACCAGGCAGCTAATGTTGTTAGCCAAGCTAGCAGCACCTCTCCACCCCCACACTCCCAGAGCGACCTGCTAGCACCAGACCACCAGGCAGCTAATGTTGTTAGCCTAGCTAGCAGCACCTCTCCACCCCCACACTCCCAGAGCGACTTGCTAGCAACAGACCACCAGGCAGCTAATGCTGTTAGCCAAGCTAGCAGCACCTCTCCACCCCCACACTCCCAGAGCGACCTGCTAGCACTAGACCACCAGGCAGCTAATGTTGTTAGCCTAGCTAGCAGCACCTCTCCACCCCCACACTCCCAGAGCGACTTGCTAGCAACAGACCACCAGGCAGCTAATGCTGTTAGCCAAGCTAGCAGCACCTCTCCACCCCCACACTCCCGGAGCGACCTGCTAGCAACAGACCACCAGGCAGCTAATGCTGTTAGCCAAGCTAGCAGCACCTCTCCACCCCCACACTCCCAGAGCGACTTGCTAGCAACAGACCACCAGGCAGCTAATGCTGTTAGCCAAGCTAGCAGCACCTCTCCACCCCCACACTCCCAGAGCGACCTGCTAGCAACAGACCACCAGGCAGCTAATGCTGTTAGCCAAGCTAGCAGCACCTCTCCACCCCCACACTCCCAGAGCGACCTGCTAGCAACAGACCACCAGGCAGCTAATGCTGTTAGCCAAGCTAGCAGCACCTCTCCACCCCCACACTCCCAGAGCGACCTGCTAGCACCAGACCACCAGGCAGCTAATGCTGTTAGCCAAGCTAGCAGCACCTCTCCACCCCCACACTCCCAGAGCGACCTGCTAGCAACAGACCACCAGGCAGCTAATGCTGTTAGCCAAGCTAGCAGCACCTCTCCACCCCCACACTCCCAGAGCGACCTGCTAGCACCAGACCACCAGGCAGCTAATGTTGTTAGCCAAGCTAGCAGCAGGGCAACCACGGAGGGAACCTTAACATCGTCAACTCAGTGCTGCAGCCTCGGGGTCACACTTTTCCTGGTAGACGTTTTGGAGATGAGGATTTTTTGTGTTATGACTGCAACACCAGGTAAGAATGCTGGTTTATTATTATGCTGCCGCCGTGCAGTAAATTGGCATCAACTGTTCAGTAACAGTTCAACTGAAAGTTTATACGAATTATTGAAGATAATTGTGTTTTTTTACACGCGTGTAAAGCCTTTTTATTGGAAAACCAGAATGAAGTTGCACCTATATTTAATTATCCTACCTTATATGATTATGCCCTGTTAAGAACTGTTAATATACGGCCCAATGTCTTTATGCCTTAAATTTGCTATTGCTGTGCATTTCTCTATTTCAATGTTGTCAGGACATGGCTTGCTTCACTTTCATTTGATTTAATATAATTCAGTGATGTGTTTAGTGGCTCTGTTTTTTAACTTGTAGGCCTATTCTGTGCCATTGTCGCAGCCGTGTGCCTCTACTGTGTTACCCGTGCCTAGTTAGTCCTGTCTTGTAATATGTTTTTATGCTTGCATTTATGCATGTGGCCTATGTGTTCCAGTTTTATTATTGAAGCCTTAGTACTGACACCATAAAGTGCCTTTGTTTTAATAAAGAGTCTTTATCGTGACCGTAGGCCTGTGGGTAAGAAAGAAATTTATATTTGGTTTAATAGCGATAACGGGGTATTATTGTCTGGTGTTTTCGAGTCAGTATAGTATATGGCAGGCTAATTATTGTCTTGGATAGGCTATTTATAATGAATTGAATCTCTATACAGTGAAATAAATTGTGATGGATGCAGTTAGGTGTGTGGTGGTTGCCTTGTGCTGAAAACTTCACTGGAAATTTGTCAGCACCCCCAATTCAAAATATGTTCCCGCGGCTCTGTGCCAAAGAGTGTTGTGTGGAATCAATCATGTTATTTTGGGGAATTAAAAAGAACATTGATATAGGACAACATGAGGACAACATGAGGACAACATGGGGACAACATGGGGACAACATGAGGGCAACATGAGGGCAACATGAGGACAACATGAGGGTTAAACGACATATTGTCCGAAATCTTAGAAGTTACACTGTAGTTTGTCACCATTAAATTAAGTGCAAACATTACAAGGTCATTTATATTTTAAACAGATATTATAATAGCACAGTAGCCACAAAGTGTCCGAGTGTGTATAGCTACAGTCTAAGGTGTGAATGTCACTTAACCCTTGTGTTGTCTTCCCGAAAATCAACACTTTTGACGCTTTTTTATCAACGTTTTTTCATTTTTTCTTATGTTTTTGTCCCATTTTTAAATACTTTTGACGTTGTTTTTTTTCAATGTTTGTCATTAAAAATTAGTTTTACAGTTATTTTGGGAATTTATGGTCAATAAACCATAAATTATGTTTGAGTTAAAAAAGCAGAAATTAGGAATTATTGAGACTAAAATTAAAGGAATGGATGTGGATGATAATCACAGACTGGAATATGTCAACTTTTACTCCACGTACTCATTTCCGTAACTAACACTTCAATTTGTTTTACAATGCTAGTAAAATTGAATAAGTACGCCCCAAAATGAATGAAAGGCTAGCAGATTTGTACTTGGCAAAGAGCGTTGTGTGGAATCAATCATGTATTATTTTGGACCGGAATCTAAGTAGGAACATTGATAGTAGGACCAGACTCATGGTAGGACCAAGCATGAGGGTTAACATTATGTTACTTGGTAGCATTTAAGCTAGTTTACAAGGGTCTGGGGAAAATAATCGATTCTTGGATGGCTATTGCGATTCTCTCTAGAACGATTCTGTGCTCGATGCAGAAGTTAATAATCAATTCAAAAAAATGGCAAAATAATGGCCATACACTCAGTGAAAACACATGAAGGCTGTGGATCTAGCTGTTATCACCTTATATCTGACCACCTCGTGTTTCATAGGACCAGGCTAATGTATCCCGAGTCTTAAACGTGACTGAATCTGCGTTCCAGGCAACCCGGTAGGACCCGGTGTTTCCACAACCTTCTACCCATGAAAGTGCCCTGGAACGCCAGTCAAACTACCCGTGAACTTGTGCCAGTAGGCTCAACATGCACATGGGACATAGATTTGAACTCCAAATGTCACTTGTGAAGCTGATTGATGTGATGTTGTCCATCAGACATGTGCAAACACTGTTTGGTATAACTGCGGCAGGCAAACATCAGAGAAATATTTCGCCTGAACCCATCGTCTTCCACAATTGTACCAGCGGCTGGTAGGATCGAGGCATATTAATTCCATTATTTTGGCTGATATTTCCTAGTTTTGTTTACTTGCTGTCATTACTGTAGGGTTGCTAGTCGTTGCAGATGTCTCTGTGAGTGGCACCGGAGCTGCTACAGGACCCCGAGTCTCTCTCTGCCTTAGCGCTAGCTAACTTTGAAAACTCCTCGTATTCCTTTCCGTAGGACTAACCTAGTGTAACTGAGTCTGAGAAGGTTGGTGGTGTTGAAATGTATTTTCATGATGAACAGGCTTTCCGCCTCGTGGAATTTCCTCGGCACACACGTTGCAGAATCACTAATGTATTGTCTTGGACCAGAGTCTTGGTAGGACCAGGCTAGTGTACCCGAGTCTGTTAGGACCAGGCTAGTGTACCAGAGTCTGGTAGGACCAGGCTAGTGTACCAGAGTCTGGTAGGACCAGGCTAGTGTACCAGAGTCTGGTAGGACCAGGCTAGTGTACCAGAGTCTGGTAGGACCAGGCTAGTGTACCAGAGTCTGGTAGGACCAGGCTAGTGTACCAGAGTCTGGTAGGACCAGGCTAGTGTACCAGAGTCTGGTAGGACCAGGCTAGTGTACCAGAGTCTGGTAGGACCAGGCTAGTGTACCAGAGTCTGGTAGGACCAGGCTAGTGTACCAGAGTCTGGTAGGACCAGGCTAGTGTACCAGAGTCTGGTAGGACCAGGCTAGTGTACCAGAGTCTGGTAGGACCAGGCTAGTGTACCAGAGTCTGGTAGGACCAGGCTAGTGTACCAGAGTCTGGTAGGACCAGGCTAATGTACCAGAGTCTGGTAGGACCAGGCTAGTGTACCAGAGTCTGGTAGGACCAGGCTAGTGTACCAGAGTCTGGTAGGACCAGGCTAGTGTACCAGAGTCTGGTAGGACCAGGCTAGTGTACCAGAGTCTGGTAGGACCAGGCTAGTGTACCAGAGTCTGGTAGGACCAGGCTAGTGTACCAGAGTCTGGTAGGACCAGGCTAGTGTACCAGAGTCTGGTAGGACCAGGCTAGTGTACCAGAGTCTGGTAGGACCAGGCTAGTGTACCAGAGTCTGGTAGGACCAGGCTAGTGTACCAGAGTCTGGTAGGACCAGGCTAGTGTACCAGAGTCTGGTAGGACCAGGCTAATGTACCAGAGTCTGGTATGACCAGGCTAATGTACCAGAGTCTGGTATGACCAGGCTAATGTACCAGAGTCTGGTAAGACCAGGTTAGTGAACCAGAGTCTGGTAGGACAGGGGTCGGCAACCCGCGGCTCCAGAGCTGCATGCGGCTCTTTGATCTCAAAGATCTGATCTCTTTTGATCTCTTTGCGGCTCAGCTTTTAAAAAACAATTAATGAATATTGAATTAAAATGTATTTTATTTTAGTTCGTAAAGCAAATTATAGGGGGGGGGGGGGGTGAGGGGGGGGCGTCTGTGAGGCTGTCTTGAATTGTTGTAAGAGCAAGAGGAATAAACACCACCCCCCCGGTGTCAGTGGCTACAGACGGGGCACCGAGTACGACAGCAGCGCACAACGGCTTTACTGCAGAAGTCTCTGGACAGGAAGTTGCTGACTTTTCACTGCGCCCTGCACCAAGAGGCACTGTGTGCTCAAGCAGAAGTAATGAATGTTGTTATTCAGATTGTGAGCAAAATAATGGCAAAAAAAGTTTAAATCACCGTCAGTTCTGTTGGTTACTGGATGAGCTGGAAAGCACGTTGACAGAGAAATTCGTTTTTATCTCTGTTGTAGTGTCTTAGAATATTATACCTTGCATGCTTAAATTCATGTTCATATCATAATCACTGCTTTCATGCTTATCATATATCCATATCTTGCTTAACGTATATTCATGTATGCTTTATATTTTATAATCTTATATGCACATTTAACCAACTATGTTTTCCTTAAAGCTGTTAGCACCGCCATAAAGTCTACTCTGTTGTAAATCCTTTAGATAGTCTTAGTTTCGAGGTCAGGCAGAGGGTCAGGTTGCCCCGGCAACCTGCACCCTGCCCTCCTTTTTCTGTGTAGGCATAAACCAAACACCAGATGCTTTAGACTCAACAACTGTAAATCTTTGTGTGTGTGTGTTTCAATAAAGAGACTTTGCTTTTAGTTTCTAGTTGCCAGAGTTCCGTGGAAGCAATGCTGGCAGGAAGGTTGCTTTTGCGGAGCTCTCCCTTTTGCAAAAGTCTGTTTAAACTGCACATTTTGCCGTCTGCGTCTCGTTTCTTTGCTTGACCATGGTTATTTAGTAAGATAAAGTGTCCTGAACCTGACACACGTATTCTGATCTCCTGCTGCACAACCAAGCCCGGAGGCTGCCCAGAGGCGAGGCGCTGATACGCTTTGCTCACACTTCCTGAGCAGGAACAGCCAGAGTGGCTGGAACAGCTTCTTGGTAGACACGACAGCGCATGCAGGGAACGACTCTGATTGGCTCATGATCAGACACTGGTTTACGGAGCGGTAGATTGGCTTTGCAAAAAAAAACCCGGAGCGTTCTATGAAATGACGCATTTAAAAAAAAATCACGCAAATTTGATCGTGGGAAGTCAAAATTGTGATCGTCATTAAAATTCGATTAACTGTAAATGTGCTGTATTTATATAGCGCTTTTCTAGTCTGAACGACTACTCAAAGCGCTTTTACATAGTACAGGAACCATTCACCATTCACACACATTCATACACTGTGGCCGAGGCTGCCGTACAAGGTGCCATCTGCTCATCAGATAAACATGCACACACATTCACACTCCGATGACACAGCATCGGGGGCAACTTGGGGTTCAGTGTCTTGCCCAAGGACACTTCGACATGGGACTGCAGGGCCGGGGATTGAACCACCAACCTTCCAATTGGCAGGCAACCGCTCTACCACTGAGCCACAGCCGCCCCATAACTGTGCAGCCCTACCTATTTATAGGTCACCAACTCAAGTCTCGGAGCTACAGCTGAGGTGATTGCAAACTGCTCGGATGTCTCTTCTTCGTCTTTATGAATCAATTTATTTAGAAGTACAGTATGTCCATCAGAGCCATCTGAAAATCTATCTAAACTTCATTAGAACAACATAGTGTTTATTACCCGACCTACTTGGCATTATAATTCCCATTAAAGTCTGTCTGCCTGATTGTTGAAGATAAAAATAGAAGGACTCAATTAAAACCAAAACAATGACACACAAAAGATGTTTTGAGCCACTTTACAGCAGAATCCAGCTCATTGTAAAGTTCGACTCTTTCATCCTAATTAATTATACCTTATTATTATATAATTATAATACTTGTCCAATGCAATATGTTAACAGATTGATATGATGATAGGAGTTTCAATGCTTTAATGACAAGGTGTTTGTGACTCCGCCTGGCTTCATATTGTTTTTACAGCAGGAGCTCAAGGCTTTTAATCATGTCGTTTGTTCTGCAATTAGTATGAAGCAGACTTTAATTAGATTTTCTTTGAAGTGCCCTATTCAGAGATGCTTTATAGATATTTAGAAACTAGGGATAAGCGAAAACATTTTTTTTTTCTAATTGCGATTTTTCTGTCTAGTATTAGGATTCAATGTGCTATTTTTGCTGTTTTTTAATTTCAATATTCAGTGTGCAATAGATAAAGCATGTCAGGGGGAGCAGTTTAACAACAAGCCCCATCATCACATGCAAGGAGGAGAACATGGATATGACCTGCCAGCAAAAAGTGTTTTTCTTCAGTCAAAACAGTCAAACACAGAACTTTATCACAAAAGTTAAGGTTATACTATTAAAAAATATCTGTGTTTTCCTGTAAAACCAAAATATCTGATGCGTCACAGCAGAGTCGTCAGTGGGGGGCTCTGCTCATACACATAGACACACCGTGATGTTATTTACTTTAACATTATTTCTTCCATTACTTTTGCTCACCTAAAAAAGCTGTGGTCTAATACAAAGGGTGACATGTTGTTGAGTTATTTAACACATCTAGATGTATAAATACCAGGAAATAGAAGAAGAAATTCTGAACTCTTGTCTGTTGTTTTGATCTTAAACCCAAATGTCTTCAGTGAACAACAGCAACAAAGGAATTAAACTTGCAGTTCCAGTACTGTTGGAGGGGACTGTATTAGGGATGGGGGGAAATAAATCAATTCTCAGAGGCATCGCGATTCTCTCTGAAATGATTCAGTGCTCGATTCTGATAAGTTAATAAAAAAAATATATATATTTTTTATTTATTTAAAAGCTACTGTCTCCAGACACGTACAAATCAGATGACAGAGTGACTGAAAGAGGACGGGATAATGGACAACAACTTAAAGTTTAGGCAAGAATGCAGAATACAAAACACACAAAAATGGCCTTAAATAAATATATATTTACACATGATCTAATAAGACATGGATGAAATAATTAGGCAAAAACATAAAAGCTGTTCATCTACTTTATGACATTACACCTCGTGCTTCATGTTCTCCACCTTTAAACATGGAGGATCACTGAGAGAGAAGGTGATTCAACATGTTTAACCCTTGTATGGTATTCGGGTCAAATTGACCCATTTCAGTGTACAGTATTCAGTATTTTTTCTATCTGAAAATCAGCAGCCTTATACCTTATTTTCTGTGATAAACATGTATTCCTGACTCAATTCAGAACATTATTCTGGATATGACCACTTATGGTTTTTCCAAGATAAGAATGATCACACAGTGGATTTTTTAACATGAATTATAACTTAATGACAAAAAACTAACCCCACTTCCATGTTTAATTGGGTGCTAGTAGAGACTGATGCATTCCCTAAACATATATGTTATCTCAATTGTTTGAAATTGAGATAAATACAATATTTGTTAATAGATTATGAAGTAAAATTTTATTTCAGAATTGTCTTTAAAACCCCAAATAAGTCCCGGGTCAGTTTGACCCGAGGGACACGAGAGGGTCCCGAAAGTGAAGACGACACGAGGGTTAAAGCTTTAGCATGGAGTGACTACACAATAAAAACCCCAGTAGACAAAACATTTCATTACAACTTTTTGTGTGACAAATACTGTATATGTCAAACTCTAACAAACTCAGATTTATATGTATATTTTTTAAAATCACGCATGGAAATGTACATTAAAAAAATTGTTGCATGGAGATGCATCAATAATTAGTTTAGAAGAAGAAGAAGAAGGTTTAGGTGCCCAGAGATTCCCACCCCTTGTATACATATTCATACCCCGCGGATTAAGGGTGCATGATATATTGACTCAATATTGTGAAATTATGGCAGTGGTGGCCTAGAGCAGGGGTCTTCAACGTTTTTTAAGCCAAGGACCCCTTAACTGAAAGAGAGACGAAGCAGGGACCCCCTACTACATACTGTATATTGTATTAAATGAAGCTGCACATTAAACTGGGCTTACAATAACATTGAGGTTAGCCTAGAGCCTTTATGCATACCTGTTTTGCATAGAAAACTAAGCCATTGAAATAGCCTAATAATTGTAGGCATGATTTTATAAATCATGTTTTAATGTTTGTCATACATGTGGAACAGTAAGTCCTTAGGATCAACTGTAACTGAGTGACTATCTTGCCTATAGGCCAGTAAACCTATCAGCAGTGGGGGAGTTGTATTTTCAAATATTTTGTCTGATTCATGTTAAGACTTTTTAATTTTTGAAAAAACTTTAAAAGATTAACAATAATTTGGAGGTCCCCTTGCATTGACTCTGAGGACCCCCTAGGGGTCCCGGACCCCCTGTTGAAGATCCCTGGCCTAGAGGTTAGAGAAGAGAGCTTGTGACCGGGAGGTTGTTGGTTTAATCCCCAGACCAACAGGATAAAATTGGTCTCCTTCATTACCAACACTGAGGTGCCCTTGAGCAGCTTCCATGTGTGAATGTGACATCAGGGCGTTCCTGTGAAAGAGAGGCCGCCTCTCGGTGAATCTCCCCTAAATAAATAAAGGTTAAAAGTTAACCTGGGACCCTTTTTGTATCTACCCTCAGTGTCTCGGCTGTCACCCAACACCTAACTTAAATGGGTGTCCCTCTTCTTGACAGCTGGCAATTTCCAGGAATACCACATCCGTCTTTGTGAACTAAACAACTACACCTGTCCTTTGCTCTCTGTCTGTGGGTAATTGCTGCTGCTCTGTGTGATGTATGCGGTGTTACTTTATGCGTCGGCTGCTTCCCAGATTCATTATTCAGCTCCCCTGGCCAGCAGGCTGCGCTCGCTGTCACCGGTCAACCAGGAATCCATGAATCTGTAATTATCCTGTCATCTCTGTCTGTCTCCCTGCCGAAAGGCATAAATACAGAGCGAGGAAAGGAAAGTTACTATCCTCGCTCTGCCTTTATCTGTCTGTTTCTCTGCTTTGCACCTCTCAGCCTTCCACCTCTACTTGGTTTTCTTAACAGTTATCCTCTTTTTTTTACCTTCACTGCGTCCCTGTTTCCACATCTAGAAGGAATATGAATGTTTAAATCCAGTGTTTATGAGGGGAAAAACATACAACCTTATTGTCATTCTTGATTAATCTGTCGATTATTTAGTTGATTACTCGGTTCATTGTCGAATGTTTTGTTTTGTCCACAACTCAAATATATTCAGTTTACTGTCACAGTGGAGAGAAGAAACTAGAACATATTTCAACATGACATCACGACTGCATACACATACACGTCCACTTTCCTCAGCCATGTGGCGTGTTATCTGTTCGTATTTCGGGATACAGCGGACGTAAACATACACGCCACTTGCCGTGTTATCGTGAGAAGAAAGCAACAGTTGGGTTTAGGAAACGTGACACGCGGTCGGGTTTAGGAAAAGAAAAACGGAGTTGGCTTTAGTAAAAAAGAAAGAGACGGTTGGGTTTAGGAAACGTGACACGCGGGTCACAATCCCAAGTCTCCTGGGTGAAAGTCCTGTGTTTTATCCAATCCACTTTATTTCTATAGCACATTTTACAAACACAAAGTTACCAAAGTGCTGCACAGAAAACTCAAACATACAGAACAATTAATATAAAATATTGTAAAAACAAAATAAGAGCATCGGGTTTAAAAAAATAAAAAATAGATACAATGAATAAATACTAAAATACAGTAAAACAATAAGAGACATCAGAGTACCACACAACTCACATGGAGTTAAAAACCAAAGAATAAAAATGTGTCTTAGAGTTTTAGGGTTTATCCTGTGTTTATGAGGGTAAAACATACACAAAACTGATGCTAATTCTGGTAAATATGGAGTAAGGCTTGTTGATCTCTACATTGTTAGTTAATCTCCTAACCTGGTCTGGCCTGGGACACATTCATACCTTAGATAAAGGACTTAGTGGACTTTAACTTATCAACGAGCATAGCTGTCATCAATTTAGGTCATCCTGGACATGCATCCGTGTGTGTGTGTGTGTGTGTGTGTGTGTGTGTGTGTGTGTGTGTGTGTGTGTGTGTGTGTGTGTGTGTGTGTTGTGTGTGTGTGTGTTGCTGGGGGAACTCTGCAGCTCCGTCCGCTGCAGAGAGCCAACAGGATTGAAACATTACAAAAACATTACAGTGCATTGATGGTAAAATGCGTACAGGTTGGCAGGACGGTCTGCCATGTTTTCGGTCTTTCGCTGTAGTTTTGATGGTAAATGTGAGATGTTCGAGTCCCACTCGTTAAACAAGGAAATGAATATTGCCACGTACGTGTGGTGTCAACCCGTTCTCACTCTCCCTTGGTCATTGGCTCTCAGAGTCACATACTGACACAGAGTCTGGCCCGGGGGACTGCAGGGATTGCTTTAAGTCGCGGGAAACTGGTCAAATTTGTGAAAAAGTTGCTGTGATTGGTCAAAATTGTGAGTCGCAACAAAGTCACAGTGATTGGTTGAATTGATGTGATCGCGACATCGTGAAATCCTGGAGAGATTCTCTCCCTCCTCTCTCTCTCTCTCTCTCTCTCTCTCTCTCTCTCTCTTCAAGGTGTAATTTATTTCTCGCTGA